>JAADWZ010000441.1:0-27083 GCA_023336445.1 Pythium dissimile
ACTGAAAAATACATTTTGGTATATTTTCTGTATTTAACTTGAAATTTGAAACCAAACTGGTATATTTTCTGTATTTATTTTTCGTTTGGTATATTTTGCGGATTTAATTAGGAAACTGGTATAAAAAGTGGAGCTTCCCATAAAATAAAAATAAAATCGCCATGCAACTCGTCATCACGCCCCATTGGGCACGGACTTGACGACAATAAGACGAGACAGACGTTCCTATGGCTTGCTCAAATAGTGCAGTTCATGTATTAGAGTCACGAGGAGTTATTTCTCCAGGAGGCTGTTCCAGTGCTGTGGTGTACTGTCTACCGTTAACCCGAGTCGACTAGTAAACCACCACTGGCGGGGCCACGGTACTAGCCTGTTGCTGCAACACGCTAATATCGTGTCGTACCAGCCACAGCAGCAGCAGCACCGTCATGTCCACGCCCGCTGCGGCCTCGATAAACGTGTTCTGATCCGAGTCTTTCGGTCGGTGGATGCGGCCGATGGGCTGGTACCCCGCCGGCAGTGTGTTCTCTTTCTTCGGCAGCGGTGACAGCGCCGTTCGGCTGCGTTCGAGATAGACGACGGCCACGCGGTCGTTCACGTCGCCTTCGACGATTACGCGGCACGCGTCGCCCGAGACGCGGTCGGGGAACTCGCAGAAAATGACCGTTTTGACCAACCGCAGCGAGTACACTTTCTTGACGCCGATTGTGTAGCGCTCGTGCTCGGTCTCGGCGCCTTCGTAGACACGGTAGTCCGACTTGAGCGGCTTGGCTTTGAGGCTCATGACGACGCTGTGGTCGCGCGCAGCGTGGAGGTTGTAGCGCGTGCTGAGAGCCTTGGACTTGATTTCGTATATAAGTTGGTCGGTCTTCGTGTCGACCACTTGAAGCGTGCTGCGCCAAGTGGGCACGTGGATGCGGAACGTGGTGGGCGCGTCGACGACCAAATCGCGCTCGCTTAGGCGCACTGGCTTGGCCTGAGCGTGGAGCGGCATCTCCAGCAGTTCGGTTGAGTTGGCCGAGCCCATTGTAGAGTGGTTGGTGACTTGGGAGGAGAATTGGAGAATGAAGGAGACGAAGAGCATCATTTGGGCTGCACCCAAGATATCACCCATGGCCCATGTGACATGGACGAACCCATTCATTGACTATTACCAACTACTACTTCTAGGTAACAAAATGCCACGGTAATCTGAGTTGGACTTGGACTAATTAAGTGGGTTGGAAGGAGACGCTTCACACGAACTGTTTCTGTGATCTTTGGTTATTCGGTTTCTACAGACAGATGCGCATGACATGGCCTGCAAGCAGCGTTTGACTTCAAGCAAACGGTTTTCACCAACTTAGTGGATCCGAATGGGCTACTGTATGCAGTGCGATAACTACACCGTGAGGAATGGCAACCGTCCACTATTGCGACTCCTGCTGCAGTGGAGACAACTGTGCGGTGGCTGCAGTCTGCATCCATGATTGAGTGATTCCGTGGGCATGAGCATGTCCGCAGAAGGTCGCAGTGTCTGCTTCGATCTAGATGTGTAGCAGCTTGCTCGACGGACAAAGTATGTCGAGCAACGCAGTGCCTGCCGATTGAAACATCGCATCACCACGCTGTTCCCACGTACCACCTATCGGTCGTGAACTACAGTAGAGTACCGATTGAGGCTCATGACAAACGACTCCAATCGGGTTCGGAGTGGCTGGGGACCCAGCTTATATGTGGACGCTTTTAGCGTATCATAATAGTTTGCTATGCAAGTCGCGAGGCCGCGAACTTCTGACGGACGCCTCACGACCGGCGGCGGCGATCCTATTTGATTTGATGGCGCACGACCCACATTAGCAGCAGCAGCGTAATGTCCACACCGGGCGCCGCCTCGACAAAGTCTTCCTCGTGGGCGAAAAATGCCCTGGTTTGCGGACGACGGATGCGTCCGATTGGTTGGAATCGACTCGTATCCGCCAGCTCGTGCTTCTTGGGCAGTGGCGTGTACTTTGACCGACCGCGTTCAATATAAAAGAGCGCCGTGCGGTCAAACGTTGAGCCCACGAGCAGCACGCGGCAGAGATCCCCGGACAACCGATCACGGTACTCGCTGCAGATCGCGACTTCGAAAACTCCAGACCGCTGCACCGTGATCTCAAAGCACGGCGTCTCCTTGTCCGCGCCGCAATAGACGCGATACCCTCGCGAGCCAAAAATGTCTGTCAGGTTCACGACCGCGTTGTTGTTTGGAGTCTTCAGCGTGCGTCGCCCGCTGAACCCAGAGTGTGTAACTCATAGACGACACTTTTCGTCGCAGTGTCCGCGATGGTGATCGTGGGTCTGAATGGTAAGCCTGGATGCACAGCGATGTGAACTTGTGGACGATGCTGCCGTTGTCAGTCGCGAGGATTGGTGGTGACTGCGCGTGGAGCGGAACGTAGAGCAATTCGGTCGAGTTGTGGCTTCCCATGGTTTAGTACGATGGGGGGGGGCAGATCCTCACACTTGATATTTGGTATGAAACATTATGTATCAGATTAGACAGTATTCGTCATGTGAGTTGAAATGGACAATGTCTATCCATCCGTGAGACTGCCATCCAACTGACGCACAGCACTTTAGTGCAAATTTCCCTCTTAACTAATCATGCTAAGTTCCATTCTTCACAAATCGCCGAGGAATTCTTTGACGCGACAGCAGTGCATCTCCACCTTCATCAGCAATACAACAGTTGAATATCTGTCACAGCTGATTAGGCCACATAGTGGGTGGATGAGTCACACGGCGCTTGGCAGATCTGCTGTCGCTGCGAACGGTCGACATGACGACGTTCACTCCCGGATGGTCGCCGTATGTACACAACCAACCTTCTAGGAGTATCGCTACACTTGCGGCATTAGCCATCGGTTGTACAAGTGCACTCACCGGGCTCCGCAAATCCACTTCCACGTCGAGGCATTGCACGGACCCTGAGAGTCTCAGTGAGACCCATAGCGGACCATATAACCGCATCCTATCCGCCGTGAATTGCACCACCAATGCACTCTCGTCGTATGAACACATTGAAGTTGTCGCAACTAAAACAAGAGAAAAAAACAACCCCCCATGTAGGAGAAAGCACGAGATTTCGAACGCCGAGGAAGATGAAGGATATGGCAGGATCTGCGTCTAATTGGTGCGTACAGTCAAGTGTGGCTCAAATGCGTCCGAGCCGAAGCGGGCATGACAGCTTCACACAAGCCACGTAAAGCAAACACATTGCTCACCGTGCAGTACTACCAGTAATGTGTCCAAGAGGAGATACAGCATGAACACAGCTCTCCAGCGACGAGCTCAAAATCGTCAATCAGGCGTCTACAGCCAGTAGCCGTCTTCAAAGCATCTCTACATGCATCGGCGTCACAAGACAATCCACAGGAGAGCAAACGGATCCACTTCCGCGCTGACGCGACGCGAGCGTCGTCTATTGGTGTGGTGGGTGGATCGTTCCACTACGTGTACACTCAGTGTATCAAGCTGAGACGGCGCCGTCGATCTGAAAGCGGGTGATTTTCTACCTTTGATGGATGGGAGAGGTCAGCTTTGTTCTGCGTTGCATGGCTACCGAACGCGATGAGCGAATGGGGTGAATACTTAGCGCCAACGCGACCGAAGCGTGGCCAATCAACGCACGTGCACTGAATCATACGACCAAAGAAACAAGCAGATCTATTCGGAATTGGATAGGGGATTGACACCAGATGATCGCGAGAGTTCACGTTTTGATTCTAGTACCATGTTAGAATGCATTTAAACAGTATTATAATCATCAGTTATGGTCTGTCCAATGCATTCACAAAGCTTTTTGACCTGGTAGAATGGATGTTACGAGTTAAATGGCTTCTTCGGAGTCAACCGCCAACAAGTCGCCTGGCGGTGCTTCATATTTGGCAGAGCCAATCAATCGGCGGTGGACAGGCTCATGGAGCCGGGCCGTCTGCGTCTCAGCCCAGCGGCTCGCCCGTTCACCCGCTTGTGTGTGTGTGTGTGTGTGTGTGTGTGTGTGTGCGTGTCGCCCATTCTCCAATCTTCGAGGGCGACCCCTTCTTCCACCACGACCCATGGCGCAGCAGCAAGCGGCGGCACCATCGCCCCTAGTACTAGTGGACGGCAAGCCACAGCCGGCCCACGCGGCCGTCGTCATCATCGACCCCAAGGACAAGAGCGTGGTCAAGTGGGTCATCGGCTGCATCTTCCTGGTCATCGTGGCCGTGATCTGGAACTTTTCCAGCGTGCTGATCCAGTACATTTTCAACGACCTGTCGTTCGAGGCGCCGTTCTTCCTCACGTCCTTCGGCATGGCGCTGTTCTCGGTCAACCTGCCGATCTATTACGTGACCAAGATCCTCATCCCGCGTCTGCGCGGCCCGCCCGTGACCCGTGAGAGTCTCCCACAGACCAACCGCAAAGAGGACGGCGACGCGTCTACTCTGCCAGTCGCCCACTCCAAGCCTGTGCTGCGCAAGACTATGCTGGCGGCCGCGATCGTCGCGCCGCTCTGGTTCGTCGCCAACTTCACCTACAACGAAAGCCTCAACCTCACGAGCGTGACCAGCAGCACGATCCTCAGCGCCACGTCGTCCGTGTTCACGCTCATCTTTGGCGTCTGGATCCTCAAGGAAAAGTTCACGTGGGGCAAGCTGCTCGGCGTCGTGCTCTGCATGGCCGGCAACATCTCGACGCTGGCCAACGACTCCAGCGGCGGCATCTCGGACTACTTCTGGGGGGACGTCTGCGCGTTCGCAGGCGCGGTCATGTACGGCGTGTACACGACCGCGATCCGCATGAAGATTCCAGACCACTCGGGGATCAGCGTGTCGCTGTTCTTTGGCTTTGTCGGACTGTTCTCGTTCCTCGGGCTCGTCGTGCTCGTGGTGGTCTTCAACTACACGGGCGTCGAGTCGCTCCACGGACTCACGTGGGAGATCGTCGGTTTGCTGTTCGTGCAGGGCCTGGTCAACAACGTGCTCGCCGATTACCTGTGGGCGGTTGCGATCCTGTACACGTCCACGACTGTCGCAACTGTCGGCCTCTCACTTACGGTGCCGATGGCGATTCTCTCGGACTGGATCATCCACAGCATCAAGCCGACGTACGTGACGCTCATATCGTCCGTGCTGGTGCTCGGCGGCTTTGTCGTCATCGCGCTCAGCACGCGCAAGGAGCAGCTCGCGCAGGTCGCTGAGCAGGAGCGCTTGCAGCAGCTGGAAACGGTGCCCGTGACCACGCCGCTCGTGTCGCCCGCGGCCACACAGTTCAAAGAGCTGCAACATTAGCTCCGTAAACACGACCATCGCCACCTCCTCCCCAACTCGAGTCGCTTGCCAAAAGGGCCACTCGAGCTCTGGTTCAACACCCCTCCCTCTTGAATCAAAACGCGTGTCCACTTCACGGCACCTCTTTTATAGGAGGGTTTTCCTCCTTCGTTGCGATGTATCGTACTGGTTCTCCTCGTCCTCCGAAAAGTATACGTCCTTGGAGTGCAGCTCAAGCGCGTGCTGGAGTTGAGGACACCCCCCTCCACCAGCCTCAGCTCGTCTAGTTCTTGAGGGTTGTGTGGCCACTCGTGTCCTCCAGGTTGGTGTTCTTGTGAGCAAGCGCCTGCTCAATCGTATGAACCTCGTCGATACGAGCAGGCGGTCGAGGACCTCATATTGGATCGAGAGACGTACTTAGGGGGGATGCCTTTTTAACTGAACTGTATTGACCGAATATCCAGACCGGTGGCGTCGAGTTGGCCATCATGCCCCTCGACCCACCTCAACCATCAATACCTTCCTGATAGTGCCCCCGGAAGGCACTGCGCTGAGCCTCGTCTATGCTCCGTTCAACACCTCAAGCTTTGCTCTACTGGGCGATGGCCATGCGCTGGGCCTCGCCGACTTGTTGAAACTAGTAAAAGCGGTTGATGGGCAGGCAATTGCGCGAATGCGGGTGGGCATGCAAGCGTATGTACAACTTCAACGAGCCTCAAGAAGCGATTCAGAAATTTTCTGAATCATCTTCCGTAGCTTTGATAAACTCCCTTTATAGCAGCAGAGCTGGGAACCTTATCCCTGTACAGTAGAATCCGAATGTAGCCATCTCCCACCAGCGGATCTTCTTCTGCCGAACGATCCAGTAAAGCACTTCCTTCCACTTTGAAAAGTGGAAACAACCTGTGAAAGTGGAGGAGCGGAGCGGTCTTCTGACACTTTCTCAGACGTTCAAGTCTTCAACAGGCCATGGAAAAGTGGAGTGTTTTTTTGTTTCCACTCTACGCACACCAGGCAGACGCTTCAACCGTTTCAGAAGCTCCAATCGGCGTTCCGCGCCCAGCTCGCGCTTCTACAATCTACAGCTCAGTCTCCGAATCGCTACGTAGCTTCACAGTCTATGATGCTGCTTCATCTGCGGTCGTTTCTACGGAAATGCACGCTTCCTCGCCACAAGAAGCGCTGTCCGCACATGGTGGTCGCCATGAAGCGCTGGGGCCCATTGCGTGCGTGGTGTCGGGCTCTGCGAGGACGGCTCTCGGTCGCGTACACAAGCGAGCCGGACCAGCACGGGCTCACCACGCGAAGCCGCTTCCAGTCGCTCGTGCTCACATTGGACGAAAGCGAGGACGCGATCTCGCCCCGCGAGCGCATCAAGATCCGCGACGCGCTGGAACTGGTGGTGCTAGCGCTCCAAGTCGCTCCGCAGGACGCGTGGGAGCAAGTGGTGCGCGTGCTCTGCTGGACGCAAGACTTTTTCCCTGTCAACCACTTGCTTTCGGAACTGGAGCCGCGTGTCAGCGTGCGGCACGTCGCGTACGGCACGTTCCAGTACGACTCCGTGGACGTGTTCGAGTGCATGTTTGCTGACCCGGAGCGCAGCAAGAGCTATCATCGGACGCGCCGGTGGATCTTGTCTAATCCGCCGAATCAACATAACGTCAAGCCAGTGTTAATGTGCCTCGAGTTCATGCCGACGATCGCGGACATGGCGCAGGGCAGCACGCGATATCTGAACCGTGTCACTCGCTTGATGGCCAAGCTACGCGACGTACGCACGTCGCTGCGAATCGAAGCTGTTCACTTGGACTTGCGAGCTCTGGATGTGGATGAACATGGTTGCCAGTCGCTTCGCGAGCTGCAGCAAACAGGCGTGCGAGTCGACTCGCTGCTGTTTAGTCCCGTGATCCAGACCATCGCTTCGGAAGGCAGCGCTTTCCAGTCCATGCTCGACGACTGTATGAATCCGCTGCAGCGACTAGTGCTTGACAACTCGTCCGGACTCGCCCCACCAGCCATCTGGATGGCTCTGCGCCACGCGCGAAGCTTGAAAGAAGTCGAGATCGTCCAGTCGCTCAAGGGCACCGACGCTGACCGCGCACGGATCGCGCAGTGGCAGGCGTTCTCGCTGTTGGACCCACGATCACCGACGTCGATCGAAATAGTGCGATTTACGGAAGGATCCATTTCGCAGGCTGACATCGCCACGATGAACGAGATTGTGGAAGATCGAGATCCGACGCATCTACTGGGTCTGCCACGAGCACGCGAGAGCGAAAGCTTCAGCTATCGCGAGAAGCGGCTCAAGCTACTCCAGATCCCGACATCACCGGCAAGTGACGAAGAAATGACTGAGATCTTGCAGCTTCTTGGTGGCGTCGGGCGCTGCCTCGAGACGCTCGCGTGGAGCGTCGACCGCGCAGAGATCAAGCACAACCACCTTCGCGCGCTGTTTGCCGCCTGCCCAAAGCTCCTTCGTCTACGCCTGCAACGGGCTCAACTGCAAGAAATCGACGGCTTGCTCGCCCAGTACCAAGCCGGACGCTGCCGCACACTCGAGTCACTGATTTTTGAAGACTCGGTGATCCTCGACCGGCCGAGCTTGCTTCGTTTCCTGTCGGCGTGTAATGACCCACGCACGCTGGTCCACCACACACTCAAAGACTTCGAGTACGACAACTATCTCCACGAGAGCGTTCTCGCGGATCTGATCCCGATCATCGCCCGCAATCGAACGCTGCGCCACATCGGCATTCGCGTGACGGCGTTCGGTATGGCTCGCCACCGTGCGCAGCTCAAAGGGCTCCACTTAGCGCCGCTCTCAATGCGGCAAGCGCCGCTGCCGATTGACAGCAAGATCGCGTTTATGAGCGCAGCGCTTGAACATCTAAACAGCGACGTGTGCCACCAGATTTTTGAATTTGCTGGCCAAGGCGTCCGACGGAAGCTCGTGTGTCTTGTGTACGACTGGATTCGACTACCGAACCGGTTTGAGCTTTGAATGCGAATTGGAATAGAATCTGAACTCAAACGTGATTACTTCCACACACACATCTTCTTGACTTACACTGTCGTCCATAGCTGACGCGTCGTCGCCTCGAGCTGCACGTGCTTCTCAAGTCGAAGGTTCAGCGAGGCAGTCACCAACTCGCTCACATCATTCACTGGCATTTGCGAGAGCAATCGACCAAGCAGCCCAGAGTCGTTCGCAACCGGATTGTCTTCAGGTGGTGGGCTGCCTGGCACCGAGAGCACAAACCGCGCGAGTCTTGCAACGTACGGGTACTTTAGCCGCATATTCTGCCACCAATCAAGCGGATTCGCCTTGAGCGAGATGCGCGATTCGTCCTGAAGGAAAGAAATCTCGACTTCGAGCAAATTGTTCGACTTGGTCAGCTCCAGCGCGGACTTGGAAGACGCCAGCAACATTTCTTCTTGCGCGCAGGACGCGAGATTCGCTTGAAGGTCGTCCCAGATATCGCCGCTAGTCGGCTCGCTTCCATTAACACTCGTTCCGTTAGGTCCAGCTTGTCCATTCGATTCGTGGTCTTCCTCCTCGCCTAGCGCAATCGGATGGTCGGCCAGATCGCTCAGTCCGTTTTCTTTGTCTTTCTCCTTGCTCATGCCTCCAATCTCGCTCGCTTCGGCCTTCACGACCTCCCAGAACTGAGCCTGTGTCAGAGCTCCTTTGATGATAAATGGACGCGTGCGAGGATCCAGCAAAGTAGCTGACCAGAGCCAGTTGAAGCTCGATCGTTGGAGTGGGGACCAGCTCTCAGACGGCTCGAGGAAGAGGTACCCGAACGTAGAAGAGAGGTTTGCGAACGCGACGTTCTTCAGTGCGGCCATATCTTCAGGGAGATCGCTCTCTCCCTCAGCTGGCGATCGAAGCTTCTCCAATAGTGTAAAGACTGACGGAATGATCAACGACGACGTGACAAACCGTTCCTCTTGAAGCTTCGAGACCGCATCCGCAAACGGTTTCACCAGCGACGCGAGGTATCCCACTCGTTCCCATTCGTATGCGGATAGCGACGCGAGTTGCATCAGCTTGGACAAATCCGAGGTTCCGTCCTTGTGCAACTCAAAGTAGCGCTGGAGCGTTGGCATCATCTTCAATGTCAGCGAAAGCACTTCGTAGATGGACTGCACCCCGACAGTAATGCTGCTCGGTCCCCGCTCGAAGGTCTGGGAGAATGTCTCCGCGTCCGCGTGGAACTCGTTGATCATTATGTGACCCATCACGGCGCGCGTCTTCTTTGACTGCTTGGTGTGAGCAACTAGGTGGAGAACCTTGAGCAGGATATCGCGAATGGTGTGTCCTGTGAGCACGTTCGGAAGCTCTGTGAGGATGTTGGAGGAGACTTCGGCAGTGATAAGATCGTCTATCAGAGCTCCAGTGGGCTCACTTGGTTCCATGAAGCGGGTCGAGTCAAACACTCGAGTGAACGGCCCAGGAGTGATGTCATCCGATGAGGATTCGCTGCCGACGATGAACGGGTGGGTGAACGAGGTTCCTGTAATGGTCGATACCATAATATCGCGCAGCAAACTCGTGATGCTCTCGAGAACAGCGATCTTGCTGTTCGACAACACACACGAAAACTGCGAGCGCCGACTTGGTTCCACCACAGCCAATGTTGCCATGTGCACGTGCGGCGCCACCATCTTCAGTGCACGCTGGAACGCATCGCTTCTTTCCAGCTGTGAGCCTACAACACTGTCAGAGGATTCTACACCTCCAATCGGAACGGCGCAGAGGCAGCGTCGCACGAGGTTGAAATCCTGGTCGAGCGCCACGGCAAACAAGCCGACAAACTGCGTCCGAGACACTGCTTCACCATGGATTGCTGGCGCCCATGCAGTGAGCTGAAGATGTACAGCATCCACGGCTTTGAGCTGCGTCACGATGCGCTCGTTGACGTCATCAATCAGCTTCCTCGACTGCTGCGCGATCGCTTGTCGGCCAAATACACTGGCAAGCACGCTCGCATCCTCCGTGATCGCGTGGCCGACGTGGCACTCGCTCAGCAAATTGCGCAGCGCGAGACTCGTACACAGCTCGAACGGCAGCAGTTCATAAACGCACATAAACGCCGCGGCCTCGCGCACGCGGTCCAGGTTGCCCAGCCGCAGCTTGTCTCCACCACCACCCATTGCCAACGCGTACTCCGTAAAAAACGCGTCGCCGCCCACAGGAGACTGCTGGCGCTTGACACGCTTGTTCGACACCCCCTTTCCTCGCGGTGCCGCGGTCGCGCCACCCGCGGAGGCGCCAGTTGCCTCGTCCTCTAAATACCGGTCGGGGGTGCCGCTTTGCTGCTGCGCCTGCTCGCTCTCGCTCTCATCCGCAGACTTTTTCTTGCGCCCGCGCTTGCCCACCAGCTTGTGCATCTGGATGGTCTTCTTCTCACCCGCGTGCTTGTCGTACACGGCCGGGTGGTTCTCTTTGAGGTGGCGCCACAGGTTCGACGTCACGCTCTTGCTGAAGCGCACGCAGCCTTTGCGCTCCTGCCGCCCTTCTTCTCGGCACAGCCGGCACTTGGCGATCGACGACTCTTCGCGCCGCTTGAGCGACAGCGTCGCCTCCACTTCGTAGAAACGGTACACCGCCGACATGCTCGCCGGCGGATGCGTGCCCGGCACGGTGGGGATCATGGCCGGCAGCTCCTCGTGGCGCCGGCCCAAGAGATCGTCGGCGTCGTCCACGGCGTCGTCGATGCCCAGTGCGAGCGTGTGGACCACATCAGCAGCTACAGCGGCGTCGGCGACGGATGCAGTGGTGCTGGTGGAGGCATCGTTGTCGGTAGTGCTCACATATAGCGCACCGTTGGTCGTGTCGTCCATGTTGTCATGGAAGGTGACGAAGAGAATGAAGGTCAATGCAATTCACGATTCGAGTTGTGGAGAGCAACCCCGCGATTAGATTCTGAATCCCGCTTCTCTCTTGTGCAGCGAGAACCACAGGAAATGAACTGCACAGGAAACTAGAAAATGAATTGATGGATGACCCAATTCAAATCAAAGTGATGTGGACCACGTCGCTTGTTCTACGTGGACCACAACAAAACTAAAATCTGTGACATGTGCGACTATGTTGAAGTGCAAAGAACGAATGTGACGGTTGGATACAAGCAATCTACATGCTAGGCGGCACCTGTCCTTCTTCCTCGTCATTCGCAGATTTCCATCCCACCGACCACAACTAAAAGCCTCCCCACGCCAAAGACAGATCAAATGCCGACCGTGGAGCCGACCAAGCAGCAGCTGGAGAAGCAGCGCAGCGCGCCGCCGCAGAAGGACGAGCACGCCGTCGAGATCCACCAACAGCGCGACCCGAACGCCGCCAACGTGACCGACTCGGGCGAGATTGAGCGCTTCCAGAAGAGCCATGCGCCAGGCGGAGAGGAAAATGCGCCTAAGGCGCCTGCGTCGTGAGCGCAGTGTGGCCGGTAGTGTACGCCTCTGCCTCCGGTTCGGAACGCTAGGCTAGTAGCGGAGAATAATTCAGATTGAGCTTGATATCCCTCCATCCGAGTCTCCACATATATGGGCGAGCTTTATCGCCTAGCATTCATTAAGAGGGAGATCTCGGCCCATGACCGGCCCGCTTATTGATCCATGAATCCCTTCTCCTTGCTAATAAAAACCCCAGAAAAAAACAGTCGGGGAGGTGCGGCAGTTGGACCTCGTCCCAGCACTTCGTTCCTTCTGTGAGTGATTTTGTCGAACGACGCCGCATTGTCACGTGTTCTTCGTGGTCAGCAAGTCTATAGAACAGCCAACATGGGATGCTCGCAGCCAGAGACGTCGCCCACGCAGGCGGTGCCGAGTGCCGATCGCATTCGCTCCAGCCAGACCGCGGCACTTGACAAGTACAGCCGTGCGCACGACCCCAATGTCTCGGAATCGCAACTCGCCGCCGAGGCTGAGGCCGAGAACATACGAGACATGCAGAAGCAGAAGCAACAAGAATCGGACGCCCAGGCCGAGCAGGAGCTCAACAAGCAGCGCACTCGCTAGTGATGCCGCATATGAGAAAATTGCATCCATGTTCCGCTTGATGTTGTCTTCGTTTTCTACCGTTTGTGTTGGGATAGGGTTTCTCGTATGAATCTACGTGGGACGCTGCGGTATCGACTTGGAAGCTCATGTCTCGCTCATTCAGACCACAATTTCCTTCCACGAGGGAAGACTAAAATAATGGAGAAGGAGAGCTCCAAGCCAACGAGGTGCCCTGAAATGGGCGATCGCGAGATCGGGTACATGGCGTCCAAGGCGGCGCTGCACAACCTGGACAAGAGTGTCGTTCCTGACAACAGTAAGGCTGCTGCGAGTGCGCCTCTCTCCGACGTGGTGGTGACGCCCTCGCAGCTCGGCGACCAGGTGAAATCGTTCAAGGACAAGCGCGACGCAGCACGAGCGGCGACCAGTGCACCGTGAGAAGACGTCAGACAAACAAGGAGAATTTCCGGTTGCCGCTTGCACTGGTGATGTGTAGCCACAAAAAGACCTTGCACTAATTAATTTTCCGCCTCTTTTCTTGGTTCCGGTGGTTTGGTTTGGCGTTGTTTTCGCAACCGTTGGATCCGACGCGCAGCTGCATGTTGATTCAGAGGTTGCCTTTCAGTAGTTGCTGGTGCGACTGGTTCCTCTACGACTGGCGGGGCAGATGCTGATGCTGGTGCTTCCTCCTCTGTGAATTCTGCCGCATCTACCGTACAAGATGGTGGAAGAGGCTCTACCGCGCTTTGGTCCTCTGCACTGGATGAGCTCGGCATTCTTCTCGTGGAATCAGATTGTGGTTCGTTCTTACCACCCGCAATGCGCTGCGGGAGACTCACCCGTGAACCCGCACCGCTAACCTTTGGTTTACTAGTGGTAGGGTTCTTTGCTGGCTGCTTGGCCGCTGATCTCACAGCCTCGGACGCCACGGACGCAGCCACCTGTGGCTGTGGTGTTTCTTTTGTCGCAGTTATAGCTTCACTACCAGCAGGGGCGACTTCGGACGGAGGAGGCATTTGTTCGTCTAAAGTCGGGGCGTTGTGAGGACGCCCCACTGATGGTGGAGGTGACGCCAGAACGAGCGCGGCTGTGCTTATCAGCCTTGGCTGCCGTGGAGCTGAGATAGTGTCCGCCTCTCTCTCGGGCTGACCACCGCGCAACCGCTTCGACTCACTATGGGCACTCAGTTCGGTTCTCTTGTGGTGGTCGACTGTGCTATCAACCAGGCGACGCGGCTCCCCAACCGGCTTGGCGATCTCCACCACCTTTGGGATGGGCACATGCGTCTTGCGCCGCCGAGTCGAGTGGACTTGCACCCAGCACACGGGGCAAAAGTGCAGACTCTCGTCGCACTCACGGCACTGCAGCACGGCCGGCTGCTCGCCGCACTCTTCGCACTTGCCCTTGCGAATCGCGCGGCCACGCACCAACACGAAAAATTGCGCCAACTGCTCTTTCGCCTTGCCGCGCCCGAGCTTGCCACGCGCGATTCGCTGGATATGGGTTGCCGACTGTTCTTCCTTGGTCTTGCGCGCTTTCTGCTGGAGCAGCAGATTCTTTTCTTCCACGATCAATCGTGTATTGAGCTCAATCTGGGTCTCAATCTCGACCACTTTTTGCTGAATCTGGTGCTCAAGCTGCCCCACGCTGGCGCCAACTGCCGCCTCCAGCTCTTTGTGCCTCTTCATCTCGATCGTGCGCTTGTACAAGCCGTAAAACAGCGGATTCACGAGCATCTCGGGTGTGACCTGTGCGTCCTCGCGGCTGCTGTTGTTGGTATCATTGCGTCCAACAAACTTGGTTCTGTACTGGCGGGTTTGCTTCTCCTGTAGGCGTCGGTAGCTGGCGTGGGACTGCGTCGCGTGCGCTCGCCACCACGCAGATGCCATTTTGTCATCCAACGGCGCCGGTCGGCCTTCGGGCTGGTCTTCGCGCAGGTTGTCGCCGTCGTCGTCGTCGTTTATACAAAACGCGAATCGCTCCATCGCGGTCACTTCTGCTCCCTGCGAGGTGCTGCTCTGCAGCGGCGCCTGGAGCTTAAACGGCGACTCGACAGTGCGCGCTGTGCTGCTCGTCGCACGCGGCCACTGCCACACTTGCTTGTCGTGCTCCCATGGAGACTCGGCGTACACGCGCCGAATGTCGCGCTTCTCGCCGGCCACGTACGTCTCATACCACTCGCTTTTCCCCAGCACGCTCTCCACAACGCGCGAGTGGTTATCCCACGCCGCGCGCTTGCGCTCGTCGCTCCAGTGGGCCGTCGTCGCTTCAAACGCCTGGCGCTCCAGCGCCACGCGCTCCACGGAGGCCCGTTTGGTAAGACTCAGCAGCCCACTCACGCGACTGTCGTCCAACAGGAACGCGATGCGGTTGTCGCAGCTTGCGCGCAGCTGCGCCGCCTCCAGGTCACGCTGCTGACGCTGCGAGCGGTGGAGCGGCGCGTGCGCGTCCGCCAGCCGCTGCGCTGTTTGCTGTCGGAGCCTCACCAGCTCGTTGAACAGATCGCGTCGCGACACGCTGCAGCCTTTCTGCGAGGCCCGCGTGTCCTTCTCCTTGCACAGTCGCTGCAGCCTAGATAGCTCATACAAATGTAATTAGTATACCTATGCCTGCTCCCCACAGATCGATCTGTCGACAATGGCACTGTCACCTCTGTTGGATCTCGCCCCGACGCCGCGCAGCATGGTGCTGGTTCCCCGCCGCCACGTGCGTGGGCAGCGCGCCATAGAGTTGCTTGAGCACGGCTGCTCGATCTGGAGAATTCTTGATCTCTATCGTGTGGCTGCGCTCACCGTCCAGGTCGAACGGGTCGAACGGCCGGCCGAGTCCGCCAACGTCCACGTCCTCCAGCGGCGCCGGGTGGAGCCTGCGCCACTCGCGCTGGATGCGGCGCGCGCTGCGCTCGTGCTGGAGCGAGCGCACGGCGTCCTGCTGCTCGGTGGTCGTGTGCTGCAGGAAGTACAGTTCCTGCTCGCGGTGCCAGAGGCGGAGCTGCCGCCGCTTGCTTTCGCGTAAAAACGATTCCTGGCAAAATGGGTTGGAAAATCAGAACCTTGTGCGTCCAGCGCTACTGGATAATGGCGTCGATGCGCAGCGATGGCACCTGTTCGTTGTAGAACTCGAGCAGCTTCTGGAATTCACGCCGCGTGTAGCGGCCGCGCTGGCGCGCCTGGAGCTTGGTGATGGCATTCTGTAATTTGAATAAACATGAGGGGCTATTCGTCCCAATCGATCCGCATTTCGATTCGTACGATCACAAGACGCTGCTGGTTGCGCTGCTGGTGGCCGCGCACGCGCGCCTGGATGAGCGCGGCGGCCTGGTCGGGCGTCTTCTGCGTCGCCGGTGGTGCCATTCGTTCGACGCGAAGCGCCGTTTGCGCGGATCCACGTCCGAACATCGATATGTTCCGTCGAAGTAATTAAAATTAAACATGTTAAAAAAAATTGAAGTCTCGCACGGGCAGATAGAGGCTCATGCAAGAGATGGAGACGGGAAAACCAGAAGGGGCCCAGTGCCCTTTGTTACGATGATTTAGCTTTCGGGGCTCTACGAACTACAACTATGGGTACGGAGATGGGGTGGGGTGGGGTGAGCAACGGGTGCTCATAATTAATTAGGGGGTACCGCATGCTGCTTGCTTTGTTGGTGGTGTTGTCCCAAAAGCAAGCAGCGTGGGCGGTTCACGGGGACGAACGGACTCGCTGGCTCGCCTAGGCCGTGGCGCGGTCCGCGCAGTCAATGTCGTTGATCACCAGCAGACTGTCGCGCATGTCGAGGATCGGAAACTCGTCGAACACGAACGGATCCAGTTCAAACTCGTCGTCGTCCTCTTCGTCTTCGTCCTCGTCCATGATCACGTTGACGCTGTCTCTGCCCAGCAGCTTGGTCACTGTGCCGCGAAGGACCATGCGCGGGCCGTCCGGCGCGCTGTCCGGGTCCATCTCGTCGTCCTCGGCCTCTGGGTCGCTGTCGTCGCTGCTGGCTTCGTCGTCCGACTCGATCCGCGAAGTCGCGATTGAACACCGCGATACGGTGCTGCGCATCATGTGCGACGGCAGCCGCGTGCTGGGCCGTACGTCGCCCGTGTCGAAGTCGAACTCAACCGTGTCCGCGGGCTCGTCGTCGTCCGAGCTCGCCGCCGTCGTGTTGGTCGTGCGAGGACTACGATCGTCCTTGCTGGTCGGTTTGCCCGTGCTGCTGTTGGTGGTGGTGGTGGTGGGTCGTTTGATCTCCGATGGGGACACGGACGGCGACTTGGATGGCGGGGTGGTAAGCGACGGGATCACAGCCTCGAGTTGGTTTTCGTGGGTCGGGGAGACGAGCTCACAGTGCGCGAGCTCGCAGTTGGAGGATCGCCGCGACCGGTCCGACGCTTTGCGAATAGGAGGCTGCGTATCGTCTTCTGTCACTGGCTCCTCATGCGTCTGGGGCTGTGGGGGCGGTGGTGGGGGTTGCGGCTCTACATGCTGGCTGACCTTGCGATTTGTTCGATCCATGTACTTGCTGGCCAGAAAATCTGAGGGAAAGAAAACAGAAACTGACGTCAGACTCTCTCGGATCGTTGCCAGCAATAACTCTAGTTGATAAAGGAGCAGCAACCGTACCGAGCTCTTCCGTGCCTCGGCTAGCTAGTGACAGCGCCGTGTTCCTGGTCATGGCCGTGTGCCGCTCGCTCGCATTCAGTCCAGTGTAACGTCCGTTGTTTCCCGTTGTGTCTCTTGGCACAGGCGACTTTGCTGAAGTGCGGTCAACGAGCGGAGACGAGACCTCTACATTGTGGTACACGCCGCTGGACGTGAGCAGCGACGGGGTCACCGGGATCGAGTTGAGGTCGTTCGAGTTGTCCGAGCTGATCGAGTCGCTCGCCGTAGTGGATCCGCTCGCCCGCGCGTCGAGCATGCTGCGCGATAACCCGGATGACCGTCTCACGAATCCGGCGCCTGCGAGTGGCGGCGCGATGATCGCGCCGCGGCGGCCGGACCGCGACACGGGCAGCGACGGCGACGGCATGCTGCGCGTGCTGAGCGAGGACGCGCGGCGTGACTTGTACTGGTCCGCGGTCTCGTCGTCGTCCTCTCGACTGGACAGCGCCGACGCCGGCACGAGCCGCGTTTGTATTCGCAGCCGCCCCACTGGCCGCTTGCTGTTGTCCAATAAATTAATCCACCGGTCCGACGCCGTGTCCGTGGGCACGTCTCGTATCCACACCGACACTTCGCCGATCGCGGGCGCCGACATGAGCCGCGCGCTCTTGACGCGGATCGTGAGCGCGTCGCATGCGGGGTCGAAGACGGGAATCTCGAACTTCTCGTTCCACACGGGCTTGCCGTGCGGCGACTTCTGCACCTGCGTTTTGAAGATGCGCGCCGCCGGGTCGGCCGAGATGTGGGACGGGTCTTTCCGCAGCAGCCGCTTGAGGCTGGCGCGCGCGCTGCCGCGCGAGACCTCGGTCTCCTCCATGGTGATTTTGCAGTAGGTGCCCTGCGACGACACATGCCGCAGGTTCTCGGCCGCGTAGACGCGCAACAGGAGTCGGTACTGGCGCCGCGACGAAGACCGCCTCGCGTCCATGCCGAAGACGCGGTCGCTAGCGGGAGCAATGGCGGAAGCGGTAGCGGGACCAGCAGGCAAGGAACGGCCGCTCGTCTGATGAGCTCGTGAGCTCCTCGGAAGATGGCCCCTCTCTTCCAGAACGCAGGAGAGGGGAGCCGGCCAAGATGTTGGTGCGTCGAGCGTTGGTGTTCTTGGCGTTGTTCGCGTTGGCTGTTGGTTTTCTTGAGGCCGGCTGGTACAATTTGCCCCTGACCCTAATAAAGCTCGAGATGATGGTGGCGAGATTGTCGCGTTGTGTCTTCGATGATTGGGAAGGCAGTCGGGTTTGGGGAGGGGCGAGATGGGGCAAGGGGACCAAATTCCATCTCTCTCTCTCTCTCTTTCTCTCTCTCTCTGCCCGAGATTCTGGACGGATACTATACTCCAAAACGAGGTGCATGCAGTTTGACCATCTGTCCATCCCCATTTGATTTGCACACTCGACCAGTCCCAGGCGGACTGGAGTTGAGCTCACCCACATCACCTGGTTTTGAAACTGACTAAAACCGTGCTATTTCAATTAGCCAGTTCTAGCCATTTTAGCATGACCCAGTCCGTACCTCTTTTTTCTCATCTTGGCCAGAATCGAGCGCTGATTTCTATTCCAGAGGACAGCTTCTTCAAGATCCTACCAGGCATTTTTCGTCAAAGACGCCGTTTCACAGTGCTATGGACCACTGCACGAATCATAGCCTATGGTTCGTGCAGTTCAATTACAGTTCAATTACAGTTCAAATACTCGCGGCACCGCCACGCGACTCTTCGACCACGTCAAGTCCATGTATTCGGTTCGAGGGGCTTCTCTCAACATCCACCGGCCCAACTTCCTCGCAACCGCTGTAGTATTCACAGCAATAGTGGCACAGCAGTCGCCGCCCCCTAGTCACTAACACTAGGCTAGTGTGGGGGCCACACACAGCCGCCGTGGACTATGCGGACGTTCTGTGTTGAGCGAGGGGTCAGAAGCTGCGATCTGATGGCGCTGACCTCACACTCGAGCTCAGCCATGTTCCACGTCACGGACCATGCTGGTTTGTGGAGAATCAACGATTTGGCTCAACAAACTCGTTGATCCCCTGGAGATGTTACTCACGCCGTCCCGAGAATGCTGTCTTTTAATTCAGTACCCTTGTATCAGATCTCAAAACGACGCGATCAATACTGCAGTACTCAACGACTTGGCAACCTGCATGCATGATGATCGATCGACAGGGCATTTTTTATATGAGCCCGTGCAGTGCACGGGCTCACTGTGCCCGGTCGCGAGCTGCGACACTAACAAGACTGGAGCTGATAGAAAGAAGAAAAGGGTTCTAAGAGGGTACTCACGCCGCCACCACACACCGTTCGGTCTCCGCATTTCGTCCGTGTGCCGGGTGTCCCATGGTGCCTGTGTTGGTGAGTTGGGATCACATGTTGACGCATTCGTTGCAGCAAACGCGCTGGGACGTTCAATGGACCCATTAGTTCAATTTGGCAATTCACAGAATGCAATACCCTTTTACAGAACCCTTCTCCGGCTAGTCCGAGTCCGAATCAAAGTTGAAGTCCTGGTCCGAGGCGTAGTCGCCCTCGCTCTCGCTGTCCGACGGGAGGTAGTCGACGGCCGCGTGCTGCAGCTGCTCGCGCGTCAGCGTCGAGACGCTGGAGAGCAGTACGTGGTCTCCTCGGACGTTCTGCCGAGCTACAGCTGCCTGCGTTGATGAGGATGGCACGGGTACAGGATCACTCTTGGACTCTTCTTCTTCCATTGCGACTGCTGCTGCTACTGCTGCTGCTGGCAGTTGCGATTGGACGGTCTTTGAGACGGAGAGTGGACTTGGTACATATACCGGCTTTGCATGCACTTGGACGGCAACAGGACTGGGCATGCAAGCAGCCTCGGGTTCAGCTCCTGGAGCATATGCTGATGTCGCTGCGGGCTCAGCGTTGCATTGCCGGGCAGCACTCTCCAGCAGATCCCCGGCAGCAATGGCCGAGTCGTATGCGTGGTCCCGCGGACTCACGCTTGACAGCGACGAGTGAGGCGACGCTTCTCCGCAATCAACGTATTCACGAGTCGCCAACAGGGTGTCGAAGGCCGCGTTCTGTGAGCTGATAGTGAGGCGCTCGCTCGTGGAGGATGACCGCGACGGATTCGTCTCCACGGCGGCGGCGACGACTTGGGTGTCAACGGGCCCGTCGAGCTGGTCCAGCGTCTCCACGACGATCACTTCGTGGTCGCCTTCGCTCGAGTGGGAACTTATTCGGTTGACGTCAACGCCATCGTCTTCGAGGTGATCACCAGAAAGTTCCTCTTCACTGGACGACGAGCCGCGCGATGAACCATACTCGATGAACGGGTTCACTGGGCGTGGAGGAGTGGGCTCTAGTGTTTCCACCGTCACTGTGGCGCGAACGTTCTCGTCGGGGGTCGGTACGACCACAGTTTCCGCAACGTCAACGGCGTCGATGACTTCGACTGCTTCAACGCCATCGCTGCGCGAGATCACAGCGTCGTTCGAGATGGAGCTTCGCGGCGAGCCGTCATCGTACGGCTCGACAAATACATTCACCGAACTGACGAAACGCAGCAGGTGCTCGGCAGTATGCGGCGGGGTCTCGACCGGCTGCTGACCACTGACCGAGCGATGCGCATGCGATTCAGGGATGACGCCCAAGTCGTCGCTGGTCCGCGGTGACGCATCGTACATGTCGCTGAGACTGGACACCTGTGACGTGCGTCGCATCTCGTCCAGCAAATCGTCGGTCGCGGACGACTCTTCGGCCCAAGCCGCGAAGCGAGCTTCGTCGCGCGCTGCTGCGGACGAGGAATGGCTTCGCGCGCTGTGGTCGTCATAATCACTGTATCCGATTGCGATGCTGTTACGATCGACAGTGTCACCTTCACTCGCTGATGAGTACCGTCGCTGCGACATCGTACGGTCGTCCACGCGGTCGAGATGGATCACAGGTTGCTCACGCTCGAACTCGCCTTCACTTGACGACGAGTAGCGAGCGGCCTCTGCGACCGCTTCGGCGTGGCGTCCGGCATCGTCGCGGACAACCACGTTGTCGGCGCCGGCGCCAGCGCCAGCGCTCGACATGCTGCTCCGGCGAGTGAGATCCGTGTACGACTCGGTGAACGACGATCGACCATCATCTCCAGGGTACCGCCCGCTGGAGTGCGAGCTGCGGGAGCTGACCGACCGACGCGCCGCGTCCATCTCGTGGTCGCGCGCGTGCTCGCTGAAGAGCGAACTACGCGTGGTTGAGCTCCCGACGTTGTCCGCATCGTAGCCGCTGGATCGCCCGCTGCTGGACTGCGACTCGCGGATGATGGCAACCACTTGGGCGCGTTCTGCTGGCGTGATATCGTCGCTGTCCTCGGAAAAACGCTCGGTCACTACGTGCGACTCGACATGGAGGTGGGCCTCCACGTTCGTATCGGTGGTTCGCGCGTCGCTTCCGAACGAGAGACGAGGAGCGCTCGACGAATCTCCCTCCATCGAAAGGTGCTCACTGGACAACGAGGAGCGAGGTGACGTCGCGGTTTCGAAGTGCGCGTGCTTGCTCTCATCGTTACTCAAGTACGATCCGCGAGGCGTGCCTTCACAGGCGCCCACGTCCTCCTCAACTCCGTCGGACAGCAACGATCCGCGCGGTGTACCACCATGCGTGAGTTCGTGCTCACTGGACATTGATTGACGGTCAGTCACGACCACGTCGTGTTGATGGTGCCGTGCAGTCCGCATCTCCTCACTTGCTTCGCTGGAAGAGGACGACATGCGCGTGGACGCTATCGTGTCGGTCTGGCTGGCAGGCTCGGTCGTTGGCTGACTGGAGATCGACGAGCGTGGCGACATGTCTGGCTGAGCCTCGATGATATCCGAGATTTCACTGAGAAACGATTCTCGCGGCGGCGAAGTTCCATCCACCGAGTCCCGGACGGGCGCCGACACGATGGCCACTCCGGCCTCTACGGTCACTTGCTGAAGGTTCTCCTCAGCGGAGCTCTCGCTGGCAAACGAATGGCGGGAGGAGCTAGCATCCACAAACGAGTTGGAGTGTGGAGCCTCGTTGACCCAGGATGTCTGCGACGACGACAGACGATGACGAAGCGTTGACTCGGCCGAGTGCGAGTGCTCACTCACCCACGAAGTTCGAGGCGACGGTGACTGCTGCTCTGTCGTTGTGGCGTTGGTCTCCTCGCCCACCCACGACGTTCGTGTGGCCGACGCATGGTGCAAAGCCTCCGACGCAGCACTTTCGCTCACCCACGAAGTGCGAGACGCTTGGCCAGCAGCATTTGATCCGGCCATACTGTCCGCTTCACTGACCCAGGAATGGCGTGGAGACTCCGGCCGACGAGATCCAGAGGCTACGGTGGTCTCGTACGTGGCCTCGCTGACCCACGACGAACGTGGCGACACGGAAAGTCGCGGACCGGCATCGCTCTCACTAACCCAGGATGTCCGTGAATACTCGTCCGCGCCTGGGCGGGCGAGAGATGTCTCGGCTTCACTAATCCACGACGTTCGTGGAGTCGCTTGCTGCTGGGCAGTTGCGTGCACAAAGCTCGTGTGTTCATTCTCGCTGATCCACGACGTGCCAGACCACGACTTGTCGCGGCCAGCGAGACGAGCAGGCGACTCGGCGCCGTCTTCGCTGACCCACGAGTTTCTTGGTGACGTTTGCTCGTCGTGCTGGAAGCTCAAGTTGTCTTGCTTGGCCCCCGAAGCGTCAACAAAGCTCGTGTGTTCATGCTCGCTGATCCACGAGGCGCCAGACCACGACTTGTCGCGACCCGTGCGGTGAACTGGAGGTGTCGCCGCGTCCTCTGCTACCCAGGACGACCGCGGTGATGTCGACACCCGGAAAGTGTCGGACTCGTGGTGCATGTCATCCGAACTCTCACTGATCCAGGACGAGCGAGGAGGAGACTGTGGGTGGGATGCGTCCACAAAGCTGCTGTTCTCGTTCTCACTGATCCACGACGTGCCCGACCAGGACTTGTCACGGCCCGAGCGCCGTGGGGACGACGTCTGCGGAGCGGGCGATGCGTCCACGAAACTTGAATTCTCATTCTCGTTGATCCACGACGTGCCCGACCACGATTTATCCCGACCTGTGCGACGTGGCGACTCGTCGTTTTCACTGATCCACGAAGTGCGCCCGGCGCGGGCGTGGCCATGGTCTTCAGCATGACTTTCGTCAACCCACGATGTACCCGACCACGATTTGTCCCGACCTGAACGCCGTGGGGACGCTGCACTCGTCTCTGACTTTTCGCTGATCCACGATGAGCGTGGCGAAGACGACTGGTGGTGAGCGATGGAGGCGGCCACAAAGCTCGAGTTCTCAGCCTCGTTTATCCACGACGTGCCCGACCACGATTTATCACGACCATTACGACGTGGAGAAGCCACAGGCCCTGCACTGATCTCTGACTTTTCACTGATCCAGGACGACCGCTCTTGCGCAGAGGCAGTGCTCTCGTCAACCCACGACGTACCCGACCAGGCCTTGTCCCGACGGGCGGTATATGCAGGCGGCTCGGACGCCTCACTGATCCACGATGAACGAGGAGATCCAGACTTGAGGGCCAACGTTTTGGCAGCGGTCGATCCTTCACTCAACCGCGAGTTTCGTGGAGAGGATCCTTTCCGGCCAGGTGACGCGGGCGGCGTGCCAGCGCTCTCAACCACCCACGAGTTTCGAGGAGACGACGACTTCCGTGGAATGGTAGCCTTTGGCGACTGCACCGCCTCACCACCGAAAAATTCGTGGTGGTTCTCTCCATCCGAGGAGATCGAGCCCCGAGGAGTAGTGGCCGAGTTGAATCGCTCGCGCTGGCGTTCTTCTTCCGACTCCGCGTGGCTCGAACGGCCAGGGGACCCGGGCTCCACGAACGGGTTCGACTTGTCCATGACGCCCAGCTCGTCGTCATCAACACCATACGTGGTTGCAGAACTGTTTGATACGACAACTCCTTGATCGGGGTACGGCAGCTCCAGGTCTTCGCTCGAGGAGCTGGAGTAGCGGTTCCACACTTCTTCCCCCATTTCGGCTTCCACCACTTCGCCGACGGCCACGTCGTCAATCCCCATGCTGCCGCGAGAGGAGCTGCTCTGTCGCTGCTGGACACCGATTTCAATAGCGCCGTGCACGCCGCTCATGTCCAAATCTTCGTCCACCGACTCGAACGACGACGCCGCACCACCGCTGGCTTCCAGCATGTGCGCGAGGTCTTCTTTTGCCACCGTGACTTTGGTTTGCCGCATAATTTCCACAGACGTTCGGCGGTCCGTCGGAGCGGCCGGTGGCTCAGCGGATGCCACTGGCTTGGGACTTTCCGAGTGCAACGACGACCGCGTGGCCGACGAATCCGACGCTCGCTCCTTGGGCTTGAAGTCGTCCAGACTCAGGTGCTCGTCGACATCCCCACGAGCTGTGGCGCTGCCACGAGTGCTGGAGGGGCGACCCGTCGAGTTCTCATCCCCGCCACTGGCGCCGCCCTCGGTTAGCCGCTCGAGATACAGCGGCGACTTGGGGCCCTGCACGGCAGCCGAGTCCGCCTCGTCATCTGAGAACTCGCCGATGAGATCGCTCTCCAGCCGGTGCAGCTCCGCGACGCGCGGGAACGAGGCCTCGTCGTCGTCGTCGCTCTCCAGGTCCACGCGAGGGTTGGTCGCCGGGCGATAGATCTCCCCGTACGACGGCACTTTGAGCGGCGACCGCTCTTTCGGTGGCTCGTCTTCCGGCTCGTAGCCAGTCGCCGCGAGCGTGACTTGCGGCTGCGCGGGCTGCGGCACGGGCGTGGGCGTGGACATTGGCTGCTGTTGGCGCTGACCGAACGAATGGTCCGACGGCTGCGAGCTGAGCGAGGACGGCCGCTGCTGCTGCAGCGAGCGTTCGTACGAGCCGCGCGGGTCCGAGTGGCCGCTCCGACGAAACTCCTGGCTGCCGTTCCGTTGGTGGTCAAAGATCTGCTGGGGCGCGGGCGAGCCGCGCGCGTGGTCCATGGGCATCGGCGAGCGGATATCCGACCGGCGGGGCTGCGGCGTGCCCACACTGCTCACGGTGGCCTGTGGGTACGTGATCATCATTTGCAGCCGCAGCTTGCCGCGGCGCTTGCCCCCTTTTAGCACGGGGAACCACTGGTCGATGGCCCGGCCCGTTGGGATCTGGTGAAGCGGGATCGCGCAGGCGCCGACGACCGCCACGTGGAGCAGTTTCTTGCTCTTGAGACGGATGGTCAGGATCTCGTGACGGCGGTCGTACACGTCGATTGTAAAGGTCTCGTTCCAGGTCGGCAGGTACGTTTTCTTCTCGCTCTTGTCCACGTGCGTGTGGAACGCGCGCGCGCCGTGGGCCGGGCTGTCGCTGCTTCGCGCAGTCGCGAACGACGGGTCGGGCGACGCGACGTTGTGGTCGCTGCCGGCGGCGTTGGAACCGTTGGATCGGTCGTTGGCGTCCACGTATACTTTACAGTACGCGCCGTTGGCGGCCGAGTCGAGCTCGGCCGAGTACACGCAGAGTGAGAGCGTGTAGCCTTCCCCTCCGGCCATGCTGGACTGTGGTGCAGCGGATACGCGTTGCTCGTGCCCAACGCGTTGGATGAGTTGAGAAGCGTTGGTGGGTTGGCACGTTGGCGCGTTGGCGTGCTGATGTGAGGATGTCGGTCGCTAGAGTATAGAGCGGCTCCTCGCGTCGTCTTCGCCAACAGATTGTCGTAGGGCCGCTTTGTTGCCTCTCCCCCGTATACCGATGTGACGAAGACCACTGAGTTGAGCTGTCGGGTGAACCCACAGACGGGTCAAAACCCAGGCCTCAAAAGCGCTTTTCGCCGTGAATCTGCACTGGCCACCTGACGTTCACCGGTTTTATACCGATAAAATCGAATATTCGGACCAACAGTGGGACTGATTTTTTTATTTACGCCACAGTTTTTTCCGCACCTTGTCGTCCTGTCGCGCTTCCAAAAAAAAGGCCGCTTATCAGTTCGACAGTTCTTATCTTTGGACAAAATTTGAGGAAACATTGCAACACTCACTTCAACGGACAATTTATTTTTCAAAATTTAGTTCCAACATAAAGACAACGCTAGTTGCTCCGGGCTTAGGGCTTAGAAGAAGTATGTGGGTTGCTCCTTCTCCTTCATCTGCGCGACTTTGGCCGACGCCTCGTGGATCTTCCGTCCCAGGAATTTGCCAATCGGCATGAGACTCTGGAGCGCGTCGATCGTCTCTGGCACATTTTCCATCAAGTCCTCGCCGTCTTCGTCTGCGTACACCACATTGGCAACGTTCACCGCAGCCTCAAACACTTGACCCATGGACAACTGGCCGTCATCATTCTGTTTGCCTGTCGTCTTGGCGATCTGACCAGGCGTCATGGCCATGATCATGCCAGACTGGTCTTGGTCCTGGTTCGACTTGGCCATGGACTTGGACTTTGCATGCTTCTCCTTCTTACTCGACTTGGACTTGTGCTTGTGGGTCTCTTCTTCCGACGAATCCGACGAAGAAGAGGAGGACGAGGAAGAGGACGAGGACGAGGAGCCCTTGCGGTACTTCTTGCTCGCTCGAGACGGCTTGGTCATCGACTCGCGTCGTCGATCGCCGGGGTCCGTCATGGAGCGACCCTCGCGGTGCATCGACTTACGACGCCGTTTCTGCTTGAGCATTTTGATTTTGAGCTTGGCCATTTGACGAATAAATTCGTGCTCGTCCTCCGTGTCCAGCTCATCTGAGCTCGAGTCCGAGTCATCAGACGGAAGCGCGTCCTGCACGACTTCGTCAATGATGTCTCGCAGTGACAACGTGGATCGACGGCGAGAACTGCGGCTCCCGCGTGAGTATCGCCTACCTAACTGTGGCGCAGTACTGGCCTTGTGTAGAGATCTATCTTCTCCATCAGACAAGTTGCTGTTGTTATCGACGTCATAGTCGTCCGACGTGAGCACCGTCTCACGGCTTGAGGTGCGCGAGCCTCCTTCAATTGGCTGGTTCTCACTAGTCGAACTCTTGCGGTGCGCGTGCTCATCTCGTAGCTTTCGGATCATGTCTTCTTCTTCGCGCATCTCTTGCTCTTTCCGTCGCCGCTTCTCATCGCGCTCGCGCTCTTTCTGCGCCTTTTCAACCGCGAGTCGCTCTTCTTCCAGCAGCCGACGCTCTTCGTCTTCAAAACGACGGCGCACGCGCTCCTCTTCTTCCACGCGGAGACGC
>JAADWZ010000442.1:0-26979 GCA_023336445.1 Pythium dissimile
GTCCGTACAGCTTTGGCTTCTCCTGTGGCGGAATTGGTGGCCGGGCGTACCCGCTGGGCTACTGGAACGCGTTTGGTTCGGGCATCTGGGGCGGCGGCTGCGGTCTCGGCATCCCGTTCGGCGGTCTCTTCTACTGCTAAACTTCCCCGTGCTCTCCGAGTGGACCCTTCCGGTGAAGGCGATATTGCGCCGCTGATAACTTTCGCAAAAAGATTACATGTCTATCCACATTGAAAATATTTTTCTTCTCATGTTACGTTGGCTGCAAGAGCTGCTTGAACACTGAGGGAGCTCGATTGTCTTGCGGAGATCTCATCTATGGATCCACCAGATGTCGTTGTTGCTACTGGTCCAGTCTCGAGGCTCACTCAAAACCTGCTGTCTTCAAATTGATCATCACAGCCTCTGTACCGTCTCTAGTGTGTATTGTTCTCTGGTCGTGGTGGTCCATTCGATCGAGGCCTCGTCCTATGTGCTGCAGGATGTGTTCCTGATGCACTTGGTTGGTCGGCTTCTTGCGCAGCGCTTTGGGATTACACAGAGCGTTCGCGCATATATGGAGCGACGCAATGGACTCGAGTGTGGCGAGAACCCGCGGCTCAGGATCACTCTTACATGTCAGACTCGAACCGCCAAGTGAATGCCCTTGTCCATGCGGCTCAAGATCACTTCTATATCTTAGACACGAACCGCCAAGTGAGTGTTTTAGGCCAAACATCGGTCACAACCACGACCGGGGTCTTTACCGCGCACGATGGCTTTGAATCTGGGCTAGGAATACTGCTTGATGGGCACTTGCTGGTCGAATGATCCACTCTCGCCGCCTTGTTGCGGTCGCGAACACGCCTCCGACTATGTCGATCTGGCAGCAACGACGATGAACTCGTGGTCGTGAAGCTCACGGACTTTCGGCGCCAACTCGAGTGGGCGTGGACACGGATCGCTACATCCTTGTCGACGCTGCATGGTGTGCTCTCGGCGTTTGACATCGCTTCGGCCGGCTTGTTGTCCAACTGCCGACCCTGGGTGGACGTTGGGCGTGAGTTGCAACTGCATTCCACTTGACATCGAAGGCTGCGTGTCGAATCGCAGCACTGTTGGTAGGCGTCTGCAATACTGTAGGCGTGTTCTTGCACGTCAATGAAGGCAGCAGCGTTGTGGATTTGCTCGGCTTTGCAATGAACGAGATCTCGACTTTGGTATTTGCAGTATTGAAGAAACACGCTCTCTCGTAGGCTGGCTCTACCAGGCTAGCTGGAAGAGAAGCATGGTCGCTCGTGAGTTGACCCGGCTGAAAAATCGGACAGGAGATGTTGCCCAGTAGCTTTTGCACTAGTAGGATGCAGTCGAACCACTTTCTCCGTCAGGCAGCACAGCCGAAGCCACAAACCACTCCGACGATTCCGCACCTCGAACATTCTTCAATCTTTCGCCTCGTCGACAATTCGAACTCAGACTTAACAGGATTCACCTCAGTCAGTCGTTTCTGATGAAAATAGAGACTGACGCAGAAGACGTTGAATGAAGTAGTATATATGGGATGGGTGGTCGAACGTTGGTCTTGATGTACGTTGTCGATACCAGTTCTGGTCTAGTTGCCAACGAAAAAGAGAGCCAAATGCATTTTGTCGGGCAAACCAAATTTCGCGCGTGCCAAGCCACGATACCCACTTCGAACGATTCATTTCGGGAGCCCCACACGTCACAGTCGCTTGGTCAAATGCAGCGTCAAATCGTAATCGTCGGTTGATCGATCTCGACACTGGGGGATATCCTGACGCACCACGCACGGTTTAAGACAAGCTGAGTTTAACTGTGGAACAGACCGCCGAACGGTATCCCGAGACCCCAACCTCCACCCAAAGGCCCGAACAAACGCGTTCCAATGACCCAGCGGGTACGTCCACCCACCGACACCAAGAGAAGCCAAAGCAGTGCGGACCAAAGCCACGCCAGCCGCCCGAACCGCCCCAGCCTCCCCACCCGAGACCACCTTACTCGCCTACGAGACCACCAACAACACCACCACCACCGCCGATACAACGTACACCGCCCAGAACGATACCACCTACACCGCCGATACCGCCGACACCACCAAGACCCCACTGCTCCTGCTGGCTCACCGTGGCGGCCACAGCGGCGCCAGTCTTCAACTGAATTGGCTGCGTCAAACCCATCAAAATCACACCCGCTGGCAGCTCCATCTTTTCACTGCGTCGAACGCCTCGGCCGGCGTCGGCAGCTTCGGCACGTTCGCAGTGGCACCAACACCGGCCGCGTTCACCACAGCAATGACACAGGCGGCGGTGGTGGAGAGCACTCAGAAAACTGCATGATTGTAGAGTCAAGTTTCTTTGCTTGTGCAGGTGAAGAAAAGTTGTAGCATGAATGCGTATGCCAAGTTTGACCGCAGTATCTGTGTGCGCTGGGTGTCGGAGACCCGGATTCCTTAGAGGATGTCAGCGCAGGTTGAAGGCCATCGGGGCATTGCCTGGCCGTGCATTCGCGGTCGAATGATCTCCCATGTCGACAACTTGGAACGGAAATATCCGGTAAGGCACGCGGAATCATTCTTGTTCAGTAGGAATGGACTCATGCCATCACTGGGTACGAGATACAGCCGCGCGTGGCAGGGATTACAGCGGCTCGCATTGTAACCACAAAGGTTTCCTTGCCTCCGATGTGTTTTGAACGTGTTCTATCAAGCAACATTCGTTTCGCTATCCCTTCGTGCAACATACAATGCAAGTTTTCCCAAAAGCAAATTCCGATAGTAGCACCATGGTGGAGGCGATGGAGGTGGACGACGGCGGCGTCGCTGTGACGCCCGAGACGGCGCAAAACGGATCACCAGAGGGAGAGGAGAGCGCCAACGCGCAGAGTGCGATGATCTCTGCGGACAAAGTAACGCTGCTGCAGGCAAGCGTGGACCGCATGGCGCTGAGCATGTTCAACGCACTGCGGCTGCTGCCGGCGTCGCTGGGCGACGACAAGACCCGCGACGACAATGTTGCAGCAGTGAGTGCGATCTACACACCTTTGCAGCATCTGCTAAAACTGGTGGCTTACGTAACATTTGCTGGGTGGGGTGACTAGATCAAGTTGCTTGCGAAAGAAGTAGTGGAGGCCGCGAAGGAGACGGACGGCCTCATCGACGATTTACCGGGTCTTGATCGAACGGAAGAGTGCGTCGCTATGCCCCGCGTACAAGAGATGGGGGCTCACTCGGTTGTTTTGCTGACTTCGGCCAGGGAACAAATGGAAGAGCTTCGCCGACTTCAGATTCAGAGCGAGGAAGAGGCGCAGACGCTGCGTCAAGTTGCCGAAGAAGCTGGTACGATATTCGGCCTTCACTGCGTCTTAATCTGGCTGGACTGTCCTGTAGCTATGGCTCGCAGTTGCGGAAATGCTGTGTCGACGAGTTTGCTGACTTGCATTTCTATTGGCTTTCAATTTGACAGAACGCTGGATGGACCGTGCTCGCGATTCGCTGCGTGTCATTTCGGAGACTCGGTTACGCCGTTAAGGAGCGTGCAAGTGCACCTGATACGCACACAGCTCCCCCAGGCCGGAAGAGCTACTGCGAAGTGACCCATAGAAGTCGCACCATCACGTCACCACACTACGCTGCTTCTGGCTAGTTTCTGTAAATTAAATGCATTCTTGGGATTGGCCAATTGAAATTTTTGCGCAATATAATTGGTTGATATCTCAAAAGCGATAGAGTGTGTATCTTTGTTGGTCAAAAAGCTCAAAGAGAAAAGAAGGTGAAGATGGCGGATCTTGGATTTGGCGGCCGTGTGCTGGCGGGCGAGGACAGCGAAGAGGATGAGGAAGAGGAGGAAGGTGAGGGTTCGATATTTTACGTGGTATGCGAGCTCTTTCTTGACGGCATGGTTTGATGGACGCGCTTAGAGCTGGGCTTCAGTTTCAGTGCCAAACCGCCAGTTCCACCTGTCCAGCCGACGGTGCAGCCTCGATTCATCGCTCAAGCACCGGCCATGAGCCCCGGTGAAGACAGTGAAAGCGAGGAGGAGAAGGATGCTGAGAAAGAAGAAGCGGATGTGGATGTTCCGGAAGCTGTTGCGACAGGGGCGGGTGATCGCTCTGCTCGCGCGAGTGTGGATTCAAGCGCACGATCCGTCAGCCGTCCTACTACGCCCGAACTCCCATTACCAACGAGCGCAGCGTCTAGTCATGGTATACGCGCGGAAGATCTGAAGCCCTGGCCGACTGGCGAATCCATTGACGGGGCGGCGATGATGGGACATGCGATTGTGCAAAAACTCCAGCCGTCACTCGACAGCACGATCCGGCGGATAGCCGAGCTCACGGAGAATCAGCAGGTAAGCTTAGCCGTGTATTTTCGTGCTCGTATTGGATATGTGGCGCTGAGTCAGTGTTCTCCTCTAGCGTCTCCTGACCGTGCTCTCGACCCAGCACAAGGAGGTCTGCTCGAACGACCAGATCGAGAATGTGGCGATCGTGATGGGGAAGCTGCCGCAGTACATCAGGAAAGTCCACGGCATCAAGGCGGCGATGGTGGAGATCACAGCCAGCGTCGATCGAATGAAGAAGCGATCCGAGATACTTCGTGTGGACGCCCAATCGTGTACGTTACATGCCGCAAGCAAGCAGCGAACGTGGTGTCGCGACGATGTGGGGTTGCGACAGCTCGTGCACTAGGAAGGCACTAATCTTTGGTTCTGTCCCATTCAGATGCCATCAAAAAGGAGAACAAGCGCGAATCTTTGTCGCAGTGGAACAAGCTTTACGCCGCGAAGAGCTACGAAGGTGTGACAATGAGCACGACCATCAGCAGCAGCGTATCGGTCGCGCAGGAACAACCCTCTCCTCCCTCGTGACCCTGTTATGTTACAATGCGAATTCTGCGTACCTGGTTTTGGTATCTTTCTGCGGCTTTTTGTCCCGCGCCCTGGTCCAGTGACAGGCCACACTCTCGAGGGTGGCTTCATGCCTCTATCGGACATGACGTCATGGAAAGTCTTCGCTCGACGAGGACCATGATCGACGCCAACGTTCGCGCAGGATCTCGTAATGACCATGATAACATCTTAGTGATGTGGGCAAAATATCTATTACAAAATGCGGTGTATGCGTAGCTTCGACCTCATACGCTCTTGGGAAAAAGTCGATCCTTGCATGGGCGGGCTGGACGTTCTGGGTGAACCGCCAATTGATGGGGCTATAGATTGGTGTCTGCAAATTACTGGCTGAACTGGAAGTACAGCGCAACGGCAGCGATCGCAACTGACACGACCACGAGGCCGGGCACGCTGCTACCGCCGTCGTTCTTGCCGGCAGAGGCCGTGCCCGGCTTGCCGCGCTGCTTCTTCTCCTCCTTGACTTCGCCCTCGACCTTGCCGATGAGCCACTGCTTGAGCTGCGTGCGCGCGTCGTTCGAGTGGCCAATGTCCTCGAACTCATCCGTCGCGTCCGTGCCGGCGAGGTCGAGCATGATCTCCGGACCACCGGGATGGTCGTCCAGGAATTTGGTCACGTCGTACACCTGGCGCAGACCGTCGTCCTTGATGATCATCCAGCAGTCCTCGGCCGTGTTGTGCTTGGCCACCTCGGCGCGCGAGAACTCCTTGAGCACCGGCTCGGTGCGCGCCGCGGTGGGCGTTGCGGTCTCGGTCATTGTTCCAAAGCGCTTCGATGTGGCTTGGTGGTTGGTTCTGATGTGTGTGGGGAACGGACCGGTCGCCAGCGTTGACCACGTTTCTCTCACTTGGGCCCGCTGATCGCTCGCACTGATTGCGGGTAAACCATGTCAATCAAACGGGGTGATTTTAAAACCTTACCAGTGAGGTTTTGCTGATTTAGTGTGGACTACGTAAAATGACGACAGAGCATCATGTGGATCACACGAAGTATGTGACGTGCTATGAATAGTCTCCTTGCAAAGACAAGATGGCACGGTCCTGATCCTCCACAAAGATACCTTAGGTGATGGTATCAATAGTAGTGGGGGCTAGCACAGAACCCTCCAAGCTACAAGCCTGACCTGACACGCAGGCAAGAAGGTGAGGCCTTGCGACAACGGGAGGCACGGGGGCACATTCGAAAGCAACGACATCGGCAAGCCAGCGCTTGAGTGGTAGAAGCCATCCCCCTGCAAAATGCCGACGACACCGTTTCTCGAGAAGCAGAAGGAAGTGCCGATGATCTACCGGCGACACGGCGATACGACGCCAAAGCCGCGTGGTCACACGCTGGGGAACTCCAAGCCGAACTCGTCGTATGTCCACGAGCTCCAGCGCCAGGGCCTCGACTCGTTGACGACACTGGAGAACAACGCTGCGGCGCTGATGATCACTCGCCCATACAATCCAAGTTTCATCGCATTCGACAAGAAAGTACTTCGCTTCGGCGCATATTTCTTGGAGGCTGTCCACGAGAGCAACTTGGAAAACTACCGCGTACGCAAGTGCGAGGTGTTGTACTACTTGGAAGACAACACAGTTCAGGTCACGGAGCCCAAGGTGGAAAACAGCGGCATCCTCCAGGGTAACTTTGTGAGGCGCCACCGCATCCCCAAGCCAGAGAGCGATGCGTTCGGCAACCTCCAGTACTTCACGTTCCATGATCTCAACATCGGCAGCGAGCTCACTTTCTATGGCCGAACATTCCATCTTATCACCGCGGATCAGTTCACTCGCCAGTTCATGAGCTCCCAGGGCATCCAGGTCCCTCAGGATGAAGAGCCTCCACGCGACTCGTACTCGGACATCCGGAAGGCGCAGATGTCGCGTGAGACGGGGCAGGACCTGAACGCCAACTACGGCAAGAAGCAGTACCCTATGAAGGATTTCATGGAGGCGACGCTGGGCAAGTTTGCTCGACCGCCCGACTTCCTCAAGCGGTTCCTAGACCACGATCGCCATGTGCTTCGCTTCTTTTCGATTTGGGACGACACCGATAAGCTGTACGGCATGAAGCATCGGTACACGATTCACTACTTCCTCGCGGATAACACGGTCGAGGTGTTGGAGTCGTACGATCGCAACTCGGGCTGCGATCCATTCCCGAAATTGCTCAACCGCACCAAGCTCTCAAAAGATCCGAAGAAGCAGATCTCGGTTGCGGTTTGTGACAACGAGACGGAAGAAAGTCTAGCAATCTCGTCCCAGAACATCTACACGTGGCAAGACTTCCGGATCGGCAAGTACGTTGCCATCTGCAATCGCCAGATTTTGATCCTCGACGCCGATGCTACCACGCGCGAGTGGTTCGAAGTGAACGGCTCGCCTCTTGCGCCGGCGATCGTCGTGACGGATTTACCCAAGGTCATCCCGCCATTCGTACCCCCACCACACGACGGCATTGGCTCGGACGATGACTCGCTGCAGTCTTGTTATCATTTGCTACCAAAAGCTCCGTTTAAGAGCATCGAATCGCTCGATACCACCGAAGTACTACGCTTTCGCGCGCGATTTGACACGCAAAAGCCAGAAGATATCGACCGCCGATTTATCCTCTCGGTCATCGTCTCGGACGTGAGCGTGCAGATCGCCGAGCCGAATCTGCGCAATAGTGGGTTCGTGTGTGGTAAGTTCTTGGAGCGCACGCGCTGCAAGCGTCCAGACGGGGCCTACTTTGGACTCGACGACTTCTACGTTGGAGCGCGCGTCCAGATCTCTGGGCGCACGTTTGTTATCTATGAGATGGACGACTACAGCGCCAACTTCATGGAGTCTCACGACTCCAAGTTCATCCGATCCGACAAAGTTGTCGTGATCCAGAAAGTGCGCAGTCGGCTCCTCGACAAGACCGCGCTTACCGCCAAGCTCACGACCCAGCGAAAGCGCAGCGCGACGCTGGATGCCGAGGACCTGACGTCGCTTCTGGAAGATCTCGTCCACGATTTCGCGCACCACGACGCGATCACCATCATCCGCAACTACGGGAACAAGGACAAGATGACCATCGATCTCGACCGCGTCGTGGTGCTTGTCGGCTAGGATACAGGAGAGAAGCAATGACTTGCCCAACAAACTGCTAGAAAGAGGAGCAAAATGCATACCGAGATTGATACCCAGAGCCAACTATCCACTTGCCAAATGTATTTGCGTTCGTGCGGAGAGCCTTCTCATAGATCCGGTAGCCACTTTCCGAGCCTTCTTCACCGCGATGCTTACACGTTGATGACTCGTGCGAGCTTCTGGACACGGTTCAGCAGCAAATCACCCTTTTTGATGGCGTCCTGATACTGCGCGTTCTTGGCATCCGGGCGGTTGGTCTCAATCACACCAGCGACCTTGTCGATCTTGGCGTTCAGGCGGCCAGCGGCAATGAATCGAGCAAGTTCCGTGTCCAAAAAGTCGACGCTGATCCCAAATGAGCGGGCCATTGACTCCATTGTCACGCTTCGGTAGGCCTCCAGGAACTGAGTGTACGCTAACACGCGCAACTCACGGTACAGGAAGCGAATGTGGGTCGACAAGTATTTGTCCCGCAACAAATAAGGCTGGATCTCGACCAGCGCCGTGAAAAAGCGCTTGTAGTTGCACTCGTACAGTCCGTTCAATAAGTCCGTCAGAATCGGGATCTCGTTGATGACCGCCAGGATCTCGGGCGAGTCGACGATCTATGTCACACAACAACCAGGTGATATGTTTAGCAACTAATAAGCTTCTCAGCCAGGGAACATCCGTTCGAATGCTCACCTTCTTCTTAAGATCCACGCGCGGCAGGTTCAGCACGCACGTGACGACGCAATAGAAAATCATCTTGTTGTACGACATTAGCTCCGTGGCCGTGAAGGTCGCGACCGACTCCTGAAACAGCTTGGCCGCCTTCTTAAAGTCGCGAGAGAGGATGCGGTAGCAGCCTTCGTACACCTTAAGACGGTTGCGGCGGTCCCAATCTCCGCCTTCGTCAATTAGTCTATGGGGCACACAACAACAACAACAACCTACATGAGAATGTCAGAGCTACGCAAGCAACTGTCCACACTCACGCCGTGGCCTTCTTGATATTCTTCTCGACCAGCTCCAGGTCCGAGAAGAAGAGACCGATGCGGATGATGTGGAGCGTCACGAGGATCTTCTGGTTGATCGACTGCGGCTTCTCGCTGGCCACACGGAAGGCCTCAAGCGCCGACTCCTTGTCGCCGACGCGCGAGTACATGCGCGCCTTGGACAGCAGTGCCTCGAGCACCTCGATATCGCCCAGGTTCTGTGTGGCGTCAGTAATGCGCTCCTCAAGCGTCTTGAGCTCCTCGTCGTTGGCGGCAGCCATCTCCTGCACGAGCGCGGCGTCGACCGGCCAGTGGAAATCCGCGCACACGCGCTTGTAGAACGGCGTCATCTTGTGGGTCTTGATGTGCTCGAGCAGCGCCTTTTTGTGAGTCTCGTCCGATGCCGCGATCGTGCTCGCCGGCGAGTGCTGGTGCTGCACGAGGTAGTAGATCTCAGCGATGTCCATGTTGGGCAGCGAGCCCAGATCGTCCTCAATCTCCTCCGAGATGTTGCCGGCGCTCGCCTGCTTCTTCGGTACCGCCGCCGCTGGCTTGGTCTCGCTGGTCTTAGTGTTTACGCCCATGGTCCGCGGAGTTTCCCGGCTGGCTAAGGTGCTTGCTTGCTGCTAGCTATACAGAGAATCGTGGCGCGACTCCAAGCTCGCTTTTGATCCTTTCGGTATCTTCGCCTTCAGGAGAAGGGGGATCACAACATAGGTACTGTGGATGACCTCATTAGTGGCTCTTATGTTGCGCAACTTTGATCTAATTTGGTGACCTGGATAGATGCTCTTGGTGATTCTGTGCAATGGGGCCGATGGACGGACGGACGCCACAACGGTGGAGGGGTGGGGCCGGTGTCAGAGTATCACATATCGGTCACGCAGTATGTGTAGCTAAGTGCCACCATTGCTATTCTACGTGATTATTTTTCTCAACAGTATCCGAAAGCGGATGAGCAATCGCCAACCACCCCAACAAGCGTGACCACGGAAGGATTTGGTAGACCATCGGATGACCGTGGCGTCTATTTGCGTTTTCCTTGCGTGCATGTTTTTTTGCTTTCTACAGACTTCTATCTTACTTGGAACTCCTCGGCACAAAGTGCACGTACACGCCTCCAAACTGGTTCATAGGCTTGTGATCCGGACCTCCGACCTCAGCGTCCAGTTGTTCTTCGATGGCTTGGAGCTGACCAAGTGCGCGGTCCAGCAGATGGAACTCCTTTCCGAACCTGACAGTAACCTTAACCTTGTGTCCCTTGGTGAGGAAACTGCGCAGCTGTGTCGCCTTGGTCTTCAGGTCATGGGCCTGCCATGGATCAAATAAAATGAGCTTTTAGTCGGTGCTTCTACAAATCAATTCTAAGGAGTCCGACTCGACGAACCTCCGTCTTGACACCAAACGTGACTTCTTTGTCCTGTTTTGGCTTAGATTGCTTCAGCGATTTCTTGAGTGCGAACAGTCGCTTCTGCGCATTGAACATGCGGCAGACCACTTGGCCATTGATGACGGCGACCTGCACAAGATCCAAGCCGTTGCTATTCGCCTCTTCCATCGCCTGCCCAATAGGGACACCACGTCGCATGACGCCATCTTCGCCAACAACATTCACACTTCTGGCTTGGATGTCGTCGTTCATAGGCCCAATCTTGGCCTCCGCCTGAGAGCTGAAGCACGCGATTTGCAGGGGACGCCAGCTACGTGAGACCGTCAATAGTGTCATACGAGCGTGCTTTGAAACTGCAACGCGGCCCACTTGCACGGACAGGACGCGCCCTTGCTGAAGGCCAACATTGAGCGTGGGTCGTGTGGCCAGAGGAGCGCACTGGCGCGCGGCGCGCTGAGCTGCGCGGGACGCCATGGCAATCGAGCGTGATACTTTTTTTGCGGTCAGACGGACACGACCAATGCCATTGGTGGCTCAAAGCCTCTATAAAACAATACCTAGCTCTGAAATGGGCCAACTATCTTTCCTTTATACAAGCCTCTATAAAAGAGATACAAAGCTTGTATCAGTGGTTCCATCGGTGAGTTTGTAACGTCGCAAGTGTTTTCTCGATGAGCGACAGCCATCGTGAATGAACAATTCGTTCAAATTTGCATCTCGATGAGTCATTCTGCTGGTGCAAGTATGGAGGATCTAGGCAAAGCGCTGGAGATGAAGGACGACGGCATCGCTGGACAGGATCTAGAAGACCACGCCAACTCCGAGCCACCGCTGTTTGATGAGTTTTACATCGACTGGCCGGCCTTTGACGACGCTGTCGCGACGGCAATTGCGCAACACCACCCGATCCGCAAGCGCTCGTCGCTCACGTTTGAGGTGTACAATCGCACCGTCTCGAAAGGTATACTGTACTATATCTTTCCTTGGCTCGTATTGTTTTCAGTTTGGCTAAGTGTAACCCCCAACTCGCTTGGCTCTCTTAGGACGCCATGACCGGAAAGCGATCGCCGAGTTCTTGTCCAAGACCTTCAAGTGCACGCACGGTATCAAGTTCCGATCGCGCGGCACGGGCAAGCGATCGCGCCACAAACTCCGCGACATTGGCTGCCCGTTCCATATTTATGCAACTGCGATCGAGGACGGCACTGGCTATCGCGTGAAAGTACGGACCCACGACAAGCACAACCATCCGATTGGGCCGGACGCGAGCAAGACCGTCGGCGCGCTCCACGATTCCGACTACGAATACACAGACGCGCAAGCCGCAGCGATGGGGGATGCCAGCGCGGCTATGGTTGACGCTACTAAAGTCGGCTCGCCGCCCAGTGATGGAGATCTCCAGCTCCATATGAGTTCGTACACACACGCAGCCGCGGCGCTCCACCACACTCACCAGGCGGCGCTCCACGACCACGCGAATGCAGCTGACATTCTCGGTACAAGCGAGCACGACAGCGAATCTCTGCTCGAGGGAGCGATCGACACCCACCTCGGCGACTTCTCGACTGCTTCGGAAGCCGTTGCTGCCGCTGCCGCCGCAGTCGCCGCGACCATGCCGGATGTGGAAGTCGTTGCGCCACGATCCACTGCCCCCGCCTCGAGGTTCGACGCCACCGCGACGCTGGAAGATTTTCGGCGGAAGCTGTCCAATTTTGCAGACGATCGTGACTGGGATCAGTTCCACAGTCCGCGAAATTTAGTGCTGGCATTGGCTGGCGAGGTGGGGGAACTCTGCGAATGCTTTCAGTGGAAAGGGGACAACAAACCCGTTGAACGTAAGGATTCTTCCGGGTTTTGACATACTGTGTACCTGGAGAAGACCACTGAATCGTTTATCTGTAGAATGGACGCCGGAGGAGCGCGTGCACCTGGGCGAGGAAATTAGCGACGTGATGATGTATGTGATTCGCCTTGCAGGTACGCCAAACTATGACGGATCGGATAGAGGGAAGCATTGAGTGTTTACGTCTTCTACTCTAATAGACAAATGCGAGATCGATCTTCCGACAGCGATCTACGACAAAATGGCCAAGAATGCGCGGAGATTCCCTGCAGAAGTGGTGAGTATTTGTATCCCTGAAAATACGCTCACAGAAAGAATGTCCCTGCAAACGCATACCCTGACGTCAACCACTGGATAGGTTCGAGGGTCTGCGAAAAAATTCAACGAATTCAAGCGGCAACGAGTGGATCGCGAAACCTCACTGTAGTGGGTACATCTCTAGCCAAGCAAATGTACATGCGCCTTCTATCATCAAATCATTTCCGATTGAAAATGGCAATGAACTGACGATTTCGTAGCAATAACACGCTCCTCTCTCCTAAGTGACGCGACACGTGTCAATTCGCACTTGGTCACTGTGCCCGAAATGAATAGCGTGGATCATATTGTAGCGAGAAGCACCTAATCAACGCGTAGCACTCTAATCGTCCTCGGCGGCATCACCGTCGACCTGGCGGTTCTCGTTCTCGAGCTTCTCCATCATCTGCAAGAACTCCTTCTCCTCGTTCACGCTGACCACCTTTGGCTCCATCTTGACCGACATGTTACCCTTCTTGGTCGCAATATGTTCCCGCACAACCTCGATCGCCTCCTGGAGCTTTGCGATGCCCTTGGCTTTGTCGAGCGTGTTGGTGGTCATGACGTACATAGGAGGGGCAATGAGCTTGACCTTCACTGGCGTCTCCTCATCGCCGACGGCCTGCGCCGCCTGCAGCGCCGATCGAATAGCATCGATACCTTCGTAAGTGAAGCACGTCACCTCGATATCCGCGCGGACCTTGATCGGCTGCGGCGTCAAGCGGCGGCGAATCTGGGCCTTGAGGGCGGTAAACACCTCGGGGGACATGTCCAGGCCTTCAAACACCGTCTCGTCCGTAATCCCCATCTTGAAGATGTCGTACGCGTGCACAAACTCAGCCTAAATAACAGATGGACGATTAGCATTCGCCACACAATTCAAACGCAGCACTTTATGCCAGATCTCACCTTCTTCTCGTCCTCGCTCTGGGTCTCGATCTTAAACTTCTTGTACAGCGGCCAGGCGATGCGCTCAAACAGCGCCTCCACGTTCTCGCCCGTCTCCTGCGCCACCTGGCGCAGCACACCGTGGACGGTCTTGGCCTTATTGTAGCGCTCTTCGCACTTGGCAATGTCCTCGGGGGCCACACGGCGCTTGGACAGATCAATGTAGCCCTTCTCCTTGTCGACACGCAGCACCATCACGACCTCGTTCTTGCCGACGCGGATGAGCTTGTTGATCGAGCGGATCCGACGGCGCGACAGCTCCGAGAGAAGGATCATGCCTTCGATGTTGTTGTACTCGAGCAGCGACACGTAGGCACCCATCTCCGCGATCGAGCGCACGTTGACCATGACCAGCTCATCGACCTCCGGGTACTTTTGCTCGTAGAAGCGGCACTGCAGCGACAGGATCTCGCTGCCCACAGCGTTCTCGTCCACGACGGGCTGCACGGTCTGGACCACGGGCTCGAGCGTCGCCATGCTTGATTCTCGTTCCGTCTTCTTTGGCTCGCGCTGTTTGATTTCGGTCCCCCAAGCCAATCCTATGGAGGCCACTCAAGGGGTTCGCCACAAGAAAATCCGATTTCTCGATCTTTTCGAAAACTATGTTGCGTTTCTTCGATATGTATGAAATCATTTAAGGTGACTCATCTAGGTTTAAATAGATGACTATCACTCTGCGACAAAGAGGTTTTTTGTTTGGTTTATTTCTGTTAGGTGTGTGGACCACACTGTGGTGTGTCGCACGAAGGGCAATCTTGAAGTGAAACACGTCAAACGGCAACCTGAGGTTAGAAGGCAAGACGCCGAGCAAGCATGTATGGCTCGGTGGCGCTGAGCGACCCGCCGCGCGTGGAGCGTCCAGCCAACATCAGCCTGCGCGTGACGAGATCCGACAACAATCTACTGAGTCAAGATAGCCCGCTCGGCTCGCCCGTAGGCGTGGAGACGGCGAATGAGCTCGCGCGCAAGCGGTCGGCGAACGCGTTCATCCCCGTGGTCTGCAGTATCTTCGGCGTGATCATCTTCATGCGTCTGGGGCTGATCGTTGGCGTTGTGGGGCTCACCCGAGCGTGGGGGATCGTCATTGTCGCGTTCACGATCACGTTCTTATCGATCGGGTCGCTGTCGGCGCTGGCGTCGTCGCGAAGCCGTGGCCACCGAGACGACGGCGGGTTTTATGAAGCCGTTCTACAAGCAGTGGGACTCCATGCCGGCTGTGTGGTCGGGGTATTGCTGTTCCTGGCGTTCAGCATTGCGAGTGCGTACTACCTGCTCGGCTTTGCCGAGATCACTATGTTTTACCTCGGCATCAACTTCAAGAATCACCCGTTGCCGTGGAATGAATCGGGATCGTGGGTTACTGTCGCGATCGCGAGCTCGATGCTTGCTCTTTTGACGGGAGGGTTCATGGCGGGCGGTCGAATCGGCAAACGCACGCTGGTTGGGGTGTTCGTCGTCGTGATGGTCTCCATTGGATGCAACGTTCTCTTTCTGATCGTGCACAATTCCTCGACTGCGACAGGTGCCTCCAAGAGATTTCTTCGCGGAAACGTATCAGGACACGAGCCAGAACTTGTACTCAAGATGTTCTGCGAATTTTTCCCAGCGTTTTGCGGAGTACTAGCGGGTGCGAACCTTGCTGATGATTTGATGGTCCATTCGCCGTCTTCTCAAACGCAGCGCAAAACCTCGGTCAATTTGATCATCGGCATTCACAAGGCACTCGGTTTCAGCTGCTTCGTATACTGTGCGCTGAGTCTTGTGCTGGCAGCTTGCGTGGAGAATGGGAACCTTCGAAAGCAGCAGTTTGTCGTCCAGCTCGTGGTGGACTCAATACTGGGAATCCCCCTAATCTATCTCGGAATTGCAGCGACCACGCTTACATCGGCTTTATCGAACGTTATGACTGCGGCCAGCTTGTATACAACTATTCGTTCTTTTCGCGTGGACGGGATCGAAGGACAGCTGGCTCAACTCAAGTCAGGCTCGTGTTGGGGGTTTATGCTGGCGTGGGCTTTGTGCCAGCTCATGGTCGTTTGCGGATCTGTCGACACGATCATACCCATTGTCAGCTCCACATTCTTATTCACATTTGCTGTTGTGAATTTCGCGTGTTTCTACCACGAGATCATGTCGCCCTCCTTCGACTCCGCTTTCACCATGGTAAGTTGTCTTTACAGCTCAAACATAGACGGAAGCTGGGTTCTCACTATGCACCTTCTTTAGTATTCCAAGTGGTCCGCCCTTCTTGGGTTTTGCTTGTCCATTGGATCACTGTTTCTGGTGATGTCGACGTTCTTCGTCGGCTGCATGATCCTCGCACTTATGGCGACTCTAGCTTTCTTCCAGAATGCAATTCCTGGCTTGGTTGAAAACAATCGTCGCCGCGAATCGAAACAAACCAAGCGTAGCGAACGCTCATCAACATATCAGCAGCCGTTTTCGTCATTGATCGATTCACTGACCTCATCGTATTCGAACTCGCCGGTCTCGCGCATTGATCAAAACTCTGATGCACAAAATCTTGACGATCTCAGCGAGCAAACAAAACGAATCGAATTGGCAGCTCTCTACGTTCGCGATGCGCTTCACGGGCGATTTTTGGGCGAGGAATACGTGTCAGAGGGCCTTCAAAAGTTGGAGTTCAAGCGATGGTACCACGCGCTCCAGTTTGCAAGGATGGGGAACATGGCAGTTCTTCTCGGATTAAGTTTTTTCGAGCTTCCCTCCTGGTGCCACTTCTCACTAAATTGTGGCGATCCTCAACATGTGCTTATGTGGGATCTTCCTACTCTACCGAAAGAGGCCACTTTCGTGATCGAATTGCTAAACCTGGGACTTCTTGGGTTCGAAGCGGCGCTGAAATTCAAGTACCTCGGAAAGCGGCTATATTTTGCGAACAAGTGGTACCTCGCACAAATGGTGTTGCTTCTCTCGGGCGTTATTTCCATCGTACTGATCGCCATAGTACCTCAACACAATGTCGACAACGCCGAGCAGCAGAGACTCATAATTCTTTCACCAATCCTTCGACCACTTCTACTCCTCACAATGAGTGAACGGTTGAGGTCAGGGTTTGTGAGCCTGCTGCGAGTGCTACCCCGGGTCATGGATGGGCTGTTGACAATTTGTGTGCTCATCGTCATCTACTCCATTTCCGGCATGGTCATGTTTGAAGGCACTGAAGAAGGACGGCAATATTTTCCAGATTTCCAGACTTCGTGGATGAATATGCTCGTGCTACTGACGACTGCAAATTTCCCGGACGTGATGATGCCAGCATACGACCGCTCTAGATATTCCAGCATTTTCTTCATCAGTTTTCTCATGATCGGCCTTCTGTTGATGATGAACCTGGTGTTTGCTTCGATTTATCAAAACTACCGGCAAGAAGTCTCTCAGCGTGCCGTACAATACGCGAACCGCCGTCAAAAGTCACTCGAGTTTGCATTTCAGTTGTTGCCTGGGCAATTCATCAAAGACGGAGACCACAATCCAGTCAAGGTTATCACCAGAGATACTCTGGAGAGTCTCATCTCCGAGTTATTGAGGCCTGTTGTCTCGTTTTTCGACACAAAAAGGGAACCAGCGATCAAGTCAGAAAACGACATCATGCGTGGGGGAGCAGACACCCGAGTGACTGAGATCAAGCTCGCACAATTCATCGCAAAAGTGAAGGGATTCGCCGCAAGACAAAAATCGAAAGCAAAACGAGTACCGCCAGTCCATCGGTCACAGTCGTCCTGTCGTCTGGTTAAAATTGTCGTCGGCTTTGTGAAGACTCGATGGTTCGACTATTCTGTGGATGTGATCATATTTGGGAATTTGGTCGCGATTCTATTCGAGATCCAAGCCAGAATCGACGGCGATCAAGCGTATATGCAATGGGAGATGTACATGCCCCTGTTCTCGTGTCTGTACCTCATCGAGATGGCTCTGAAACTGTATGCCTATCGGTGGAGAAACTACTTCATGAGTTTCAAGAACCGGTATGACTGCGTAGTCACAGTCGTGATATTTGTCGCTGAGGTCAGCATTCAAGTTCACTACACGAAGGGCATGAACTGGCAGTGGATTAGGATACTCCTCTTGCTGAGATTTCTTCGGTGTCTGCGACTCCTTGTGGCGCTTCAATCTCTCAGCACGATGTTCAGTATCGTCTTGGAGCTTCTTCCGACATTCACGACTCTTTACGGTGCGAGCAATTCTTCTTCACTATAGATTCTACGAACGCACTGACTCATAGTTGATGTTAAAGGTATGCTTGGCATTGTGATGATGGAATATGCTGCGATTGGGGTGCAGATCTTTGGCGGAAAACTCATCATCGGCGACGCGAGGCTGGCTCAAAGCTCCTTCGGGAAAGCAAATTACTTCTCCAACAACTTCAACGACTTTGCCTCCGCCATGACGACATTGTTCGAGCTCCTACTCGTCAATAATGTGCGTGGTGCGACTTGCTTATTGGCTCAAGCGCCTATTGAACTGACCGTTGCTTGCAGTGGAACATCATCGTGGATGGCACGGAAATTGTCACTTCCAAGTGGAGTCGAATTTACTTCATCAGCTTCTACGTCATTGCAAACGTGATGATGCTCAATCTGGTCGTGGCTTTTGTCGTGGAAGCATACTTCGAACAAGCTGCCGCTCAAGATGATGAGGGCTCGTCGACCTCCCAGTTTGAAAAGCCACCCGGGAGCTCAACCTTTACGTCTCCCCCAGGGAGCTCAACCGCACTCAACACCGTGGGTCTGAGCGAAGTCTATGATGACGACAAGATCCGACAGATAACTCGACCGAAGCGCCCAGCGGTGGTCATGAAGCCACGGGCCGACAGCGTCTACATAGAAGACGTTCTTTAGATTTCGACAATTCGTGACTTGCAGAACTACACCTTTGGAATACGATGAGGATGATTCTGATCGCTATGGACGGGCTCTGCTCTGAATGTGTCCTGAATCGAGCAGCAAGAAGCGGCCAAATGGCGAGGTACTGGATTGAGATACGTCGAGAGCTGCTGCTCTACCTCAGCGGAGTAGCTTCAATCGTCTCAATGAGTTGGGCGCTCGCTTCAGCCGCTTCTCAAGATCTTGAGGAGAGTCACTCCGAGTTTCTGCGCGTCATTTTGGTCGGCGCAACGGGTGACTTGGCGGCCAAATACTTGTGGGTGGCATGCTTTCGACTCGCGCTGGAAGCGTGGGTGGTGGAACATCGACGCGTCTTCTTCATTGCAGCAGCGAGAGATTCTATTGCTGATGGAACACGGTGGAAAGACGAGTTTTTCTCGACTGAGTGGGCTGTGCGCGTCTGCGGAACAGCTTCGACCACTCAGACAAGCGATTGTCGTGCGTTTTACGCAAATGAATTCGTTCCGAATATCAAGTACGCGGCGTTGGGGTCACGTACAGACTATACGATGCTGTCAAGCTTGCTGCGGCGTGAGGATCAAGAGCTAAGGCGGGTGGGTCAAGTAGAGATTGGCCGACTGATCTACCTCTCAATTCCAACGCGCGCATTCCTTCAGGTGGGCTCTCCATGTGACCATGATGATATGATTGATGTGTGAGTTATGCTGAACGACTCTACCTTTGTATAGACGTCTCAATATTTGTCCGAGTACCTTCGTCCAATTCGTGCAGGGTCCTTCCTCCGCGTGGTGATTGAGAAGCCTTTTGGCAAAGATCTCGCGTCCGCCCAGGCGCTGGCACAGGGATTACGCGAAGTTCTCGCTGTGAGTGGTTGCCAAGATGTGGTGATAAATCTCCATCTGGCTTGCTAATCGTATGCACGTGTAGGATGAAGAAATGCTGCTGATGGATCACTACGCAGCCAAGCCAGGGATTCGAGTCATTGACCCATTTATTCGCCGGAACCCATCATCATTCGCAAAAGTCTGGAATGGCAACTTCATCAAAAGCGTCGAGATCGTAATGACGGAGACCGAGACGTGTGAGCACCGGTTGGACTACTTTGACCGGTATGTAGAACAAAGAATCGCTCCATTTCGTTTTACTCATTTGCAAAAACCGAGCGCTTCATAATGCCTTTGCCAGGAACGGGATTATTCGAGATGTCATGGCCAACCATCTTCTACTCGTTCTTAGCGCGATCGTGTCCCCGTCTTTAGAGCATTGTCGCACAACTCTTCCAAGAGACGGTGTGGAACACGACCTTGACGAGTTGTGTCCAGCCGAATTAGCGACCTTTCTTCAATCCCTCAAGCCACGCGGGAATACGACGGTTGGACAGTACGAAGGATACAACAGTCGTCACGCGCGGAAGAAATTTGCAGCGCGAAATGAAAGCGTCACGGCAACTGCGGCAATGACTCATCTGGAAAGCTCAAGCAGTGACTGGTCAGGGACCCTCTTCACGATCTCTGCAGCTAAAGCCGCGGACGTGAGGAAAACCGATGTGCTAGTCATGTTCGACTTCACCCCTGATCTGCACAACCATGGAGGACCGTGCTCTCTTCGATTCGTGATCCAAGAAGGAGCTCAATCGTTGGGCGAGCGTATTGTTGTGAACTGCGCAATGCTTGAAAATCTGAAGATTCCCGATAACTGGTCTCTCACGGCTTCAGGCGCGATCGTACCAGCTTCGGCTCTTCCGGGGCACCAGCGCCTGTTAAGCTGGGAGCTGGGCAGACCGATATCTGCGTACGACAGCCTTCTTCGCGACGCAGTCCACGGACAAAGGCAAAGCTTCATGAACGTCGACCAGATTCTCGCTTCATGGAGGCTATGGTCGCCTATCGTGCTGGCCACCGAGAAATACTCGCATGCTTCGATCGTGACGTATCCTGTGGGTGCGGGCTCATGGCTGGCTTTCGCCGGAACCCGAGACTTTCATCGACAACCGGATACTTGCGACTCACTAACAGTTCATGTCGGTGAATGCCCCACCATCACTCCTTGGGCTTGAAAAAGTCGTCGCCATAGAGGTGATTAAGATATGGACCAGGTTGCGCAGGACACCTGACTTCGTAATCTCCGAGAACGCATGGCTGCGTCGGCAGGATCCAATCTAGCCGAACGACAAACTGCTTGACGGACGGCGCGGTTCCAGGAATGGAGGGGCACTTGACACAACTGATCCAGCTAGCAGACGCCGGGGGAGCAAGAACTGGTGGTTGCTGCGATTGGCCATCGTGGGTTTCCAATCGGAAGACGAAGATATCGACGTAAAACCCAAATTGCTTCTCCACGAGCCGCGCTGGAATGGTCACGTCACGGTCGTGCGCTGACTGTACATCGCTTTCCGACACGTTTACCTCGTATCCGTCCAGCAATTTGAGCTCATTGGACTGGAGCGCTTCCAACCCTTCGCGCAGAATCCCTATGTCGACGTCCAAATCGCGGAGCATGACGTCGCCCATTTGATACTGGCCCAACAGTGACCCACTGTCCAGCCAGTACACGATCCCCAGGCTCTCGAACACAACTTTGGCTTCGTAGATCAAGCCCAGAAGCGCCTTGCGGCGGTCGTGCACGGTCACACAGCCGCGTGCGGCGTGGGCAAAGCGCTGGTCGCGGTGCCGCGTGGAGAGACACTGGCGGATGTTGGGCGAACTTCGAGCGTCGCCGCCGCGCATCACATCTACATTGTGGAGGGCCGACTCGTCGATCACTGGAGCGTGGAGCACAAAGTACGTCAGCGCCAGCAGCTCAAACACCACGATACTCGCGATCCAGAGCTGCCGGCCGGACCACGCGGCCATTGATGTCGTCTTGAAGCAGCGAGCAGCTCACTACAGTACAGTACTTATCTCGCCATCGTGGAGGTTGTTCCAATGTCGTCCAAGAGCAGGTGGCTCGAAAGTGAGCGCATGCGAAATGTTGCACGAAAGGACAACAAAATGGCGCCAACATGATGAATGCGCTGCCAATGACGAGCTCGCTGCTAGTGCCCGAAGACGCGTCGCTGACGCGCTTCGCGGGCTTCGTACGCGTGGGCGACGACGAGTTCAAGCTCCGCATCCGTGGCGTGCGCTACGCCTCCGCGGCCGGCGAACCCACCGGCGCGTCACTGCTGCCACGCATGCTGCTGGACGCCGCGCGCGTCGACGCCGAGCCGCCGCTGGCCGCGCTACTCGCTCCACACGAGCCCATCCTCAAGGTACCATCACCTCCCTCGCAGTGCTCGTGCTAAAGTACTAGTCGCATTTCTCAATGAGAACCATGTTTATGATAGGTCCGGCTGATGCAGGCGTCGTCGCTCGAGGGTTTTGTACGCGAGCTCGAGGAGCTCGTGGCTCTGAGCGCTCCATCGCCCGCGCTGCGCTCCGCAGTATCAAGCACGACGCTGCCAGACGCTCCGTACTACAACCGACTCATGGACGAGATCGACGCCATCGGGTGGCGTCGGCTCACGCACTTGAGCGACGACCTGCGCGTCGTGGAGCTCCAGACCAGCGACATCGCCGGCCGCGCGCATGCGATCCGCGTGGCGCTGCCAGCCGACTACCCGCTGTCAGCGCCACGCTGCGCCGTCGACGCACCAGACGCATTCGAGCTGAGCTGGCCCGTCCATGCGGCGAGTCGACGTGGAGGCCGCGGCGGCGGCAGTGGCGACCTTCAGCGACCCACGCTCAAGACCATCATCGACCAGTTCAAGATTTTCCTAGAGGAGTACCAGTCGTTCTGGAACGTGCTGGACGAGATCGACGCCTTCTGCTGTGTGCTCGAGCCGCAGCACCCGTCGCGAGCCACGGGCCGACGCCGACTCGCGCTGCAGCGGCACGTGTCGGTCCAGATCGAAGTGGACCCCAAGCAGCCGCGCAGCGTCTGCGAGCTCAAGTTTTTCGGTAGCGAAGCCACGATCGCACCGCTGCGGGAGCGGTGGAGCGAGCACTTGTTCGAGTGGGAGGAGCACCACTCGCTGCCGCAGAACCTCGAGATCTTGCTCGACGTCGAGCTGCCGTCGCCCAAGACCACCACGGCGGAGGAGTTTGCGCTCGAGTGCGGCATTTGCTACTGCTACCGACTGGACGTGGCTGAAACCACAAGTGCCGCCTCCGATATAAAGACAACCAGTCTCGATGGTCCATCGGCCGGGCAGACGATGATCCCGGATCGGCTGTGCGAGAACCCGAAATGCAACCGGCCCTTCCACGAAAAGTGTCTCTTCGAGTGGCTCAAGGCGCTGCCCACGGCGAGGCAGTCGTTCAGCACCGTCTTTGGCGAGTGCCCCTACTGCCGCGAAGCCATCGGCGCGAAATTCGTCGCGTAAAAGGTCCGTGCTTCATACAAGTATTTTGCCATATTTATCAATCGTTTCCCCTCGGTGCCCTGAATCTTTTGCTTTGATCGAAAGCTGTCATACTGAAGAGCCCATCGCTCGTTTTCCTGCTGTCCAGTGGTTTGCCTGGATTTTCTAATTGTCCATGCCGGTTCCTTCCGTGACCTTGCGGCCAGACCCGCGCGAAGGCATCTCGAACGAGCCCAGCAGCCCAAGCCCGTCCCCGCCGCCGCCGCCACCGCGTCGGTTGCCCCCACGCGGTCGCTCCTCCGAGTCGTCGCCCCCACGCTTCCTCCCGCCACCTCGTCCGTACGGATGCGAGCGCGCCGAGTTGCGTTGCGACTGGCTGTTGCTGTCGCGGTGGCCGCGGCCGCGCTGCTGAGGCTCCTTATGCGAGCGGCGCGCATGGTATTTCTTGTTTTTCTCCGGCGGGAAGTCGTCCGTGGTCGCGCGGCGCAGCAGCAGGCGCCAGCGCATGTCTTTGGGCTGCGTGGCGCTGCCTACGTCGCTGCCGTATCGCCACTGCGACCGGTTGAACGACTCGTCCGGCGTCTCCGCCGGCTCGGTGGACTCCATAGGTACAGATTCCGCAACCGCCTCTCCGCTGGCGGACGGATCCAGGTCATCCCCCTCCATGTCCACGTCCGCGTCCGCCGTCGGAGCTGGAGCTGGAGCTGGCGCCACCGCTGATGCTTCCGCATCTGCTTCCGCATTGTTCTGGTTGCGCGGCTTCTTTGTCTTGAGCGTCTGCGGCGGCACCTCCTTGCCCAGGGCGATGAGCGCGCGGCCCGCCGTGCCCGCGTCTTCAAACACGACCGTGCACGAGCTGTCATTGATCCACTCGACGTACCACGGGCCATACCCCGAGAAATACTCCATCACGTCGTTCGTGCGCACCTGCTGGAAGTTGTCGTCCAGCGAGTACACGTGGATCGCGTCGTCGCGGAACTCGACCATTGTGTCCGTCTTGACGTCGCAGCGCTCCACGCGCACTTTGCGCGACGACGGTCTGATGTTCATCGCGCCGAGCTTCGGGTTCGCGTCCGGATCCAAACCAAACTTGATCGCGCGCTCGCGCAGCTTCAGCTTCTCGGCCTCGCGCTCGGCCCACTCCTCCTGGGTCACGCCCTCGGCAAGCGCGCGCACGGCCTCGGTCGAGAACTCGACACCAAACTGCGGCGTGTCGAAGCGTTTCATGCGCGCCTCGCGCTTGGACACCTCACCCTCACTCGCGAGGTCAAAGCCCGTGGTGAACCCGCGCTCGGTCGCGCCTGTGCGCTGCAAGCGGCGAATCACCTTGGGGTCCAGAAACTTTTTCAGATCGGGCGCGACGAACTCGCCACCAAAGCGCGCCACGCGGCGCTGAGCCACCTCGCACTCGCGCTCGTACTCGGCGCGCTGCTCGGGTGCGAGCAGGTCTTCTTCTCCGTACGGGTCGCCACGCACGACCACGCGCGGTGTCCACTCGTCCACGGGCAGCGGCTCGTCCGTGAGGAACTCAAACTTGAGGTTGCGCACACTGGCGGCCTGGTTCCACGTCGTGAGCGCCACTTGGTGGACGCTTACCGGGTCCTTCGGGTCTGCGCACCGCACGAGCGGGTCCATGCCGACCTGCTTGCCCACGCCCGCGGTGATCGTGCCTTGCTGGACCACGACCCAGTACGGGATGAAGTGCTCGCCCGAGAGCGAGCGCCCGCAGAACACGCTCGAGAGGTCGATCTCCTTACCGCCGCCCGTGAACTTGCGCACGGCCACCTCAGTGTTGCCACTGAAGCCCAACGCGAGCTCGTAGCGCCACTGTGGCTTGTCGCCAGCAGGCGCAAAGCCCACGCGCAGATCCTCTTTCGCTGTGGCCTCGAACTGGACGACCAATGCGCCTTCCGGGGTGGCAGCTTCGAGGGCCGCTTCGCCCTCCACCGGCGCAGCCGCGACTATCTCCATGGCGTTGCGCCAGCCCTTGTAGCGCCCGAAAAGCGCGTTCAAAGAGACCACGTCGGGGGCGTCGCTCATGCTTATCCGTGCTGTCTCTTGCGGAGCTCCTCGTTACTGAGATGATCCAGACAGGGAGGAATATCCATTTTTCGATGAGGAAAACTGGATAGTTTTGTTTGGAGCTGTATAAAGTCGAGAACAACAACCAGTTCCTAACACATGGAAAGAGCCGAGGCGCCATGGGGTCTGTCGCACATTTGGACATGTCTGGTATGTGAATGGTCTGTGTTTTATCGGTCCAGGAAAAAGATCAGCACCAACATAGTAGCGGCTTGACCGACGCGACGCGCGCCATCTTCCTCGCTCCATTAGGTGACTTCCGACGCGACCCACACACCAACAAAATTCTGGAGCAATGTCTAAGCGGGCAGTCCGCGCAGTGCAATCGTTCATCCACGGCAAGTCGGCGCCGACAGCGCGCGCCAACGCACCAACGATCACGCTCTTGAACGCCGCGACCGCGCGGCCCGAGACCGAGTTTCAGCCCGTGGACGCCCAACAAGTTGGTTCTGCGGTCGATTCGGCCGCAGACGCGCAGCGCGATTGGGCCAAGCTCACGCCCGCGCAACGCGGCGCGATTTTACGCCGCGCGGCCGACATTTTGACCAGTAAAACCCAGCAAATCGCCGAATTGGAGACGCTGGATACGGGCCGCCCGATCGCTGAGACATCAATCGTGGACATCCAGAGCGCCGTGGACTGCCTCAATTACTACGGCGGCGTGGCACCCTCCGTGGGCGGCCAGCACCTGGACATGCCCGGCGGCAGCTTCTCGTACACGCGCCGAGAGCCACTGGGCGTCACAGCGGGCATCGGCGCGTGGAACTATCCGCTCCAGAGCGCGGCCTGGAAGTCGGCGCCGGCGCTGGCGTTCGGCAACTCGATGGTGTTTAAACCGTCCGAAGAGACGCCGTTATCGGCGCTGCAGCTGGCCGAGGCGTACCTCGAGGCCGGAGTTCCGCCGGGCGTGTTCAACGTGGTGCTGGGCGCCGGCGAGACAGGCGACGCGCTCGTAACCAACGACCGCGTGGCCAAGGTGTCGTTCACTGGATCCGTGGGGACGGGCAAGCGTGTGTACGCGCGTGCGGCCGAATCGCTCAAGAAAGTGACCATGGAATTGGGCGGTAAATCGCCCCTGATCGTGTTTGATGACGCCGACTTGGAGCAGGCCGTGAGCGGCGCGATGATGGCCAATTGGTACTCGTCGGGCCAAGTGTGTTCCAACGGCACGCGCGTGTTCGTGCACCGTAAGTTGTTTGACGCGTTCGTCAAGAGACTTCACGAGCGGACGCTCAAGTTGCGCCTAGGGGACCCGATGGACCCGTCCACCGACATTGGGCCAATGATCACGGAGAAGCACATGCTAAAGGTGATGGAGTACATTGACGCCGGCAAGCAAGGCGGCGCCACGCTGCTGACCGGCGGCGGCGAGCGAGTTAGTGCCCCCGGGGGCAATGCCGCGTTGAAAGACGGCTTCTTCTTGACGCCGGCGATCTTCACGGACTGCCGCGACGACATGACGATTGTTCAGGAAGAGGTGTTCGGCATGCTCATGAGCGTATTGGTGTTTGACGACGAAGACGAAGTCGTGGCGCGCGCCAACGACACGCCATTCGGCCTGTCGGGCGGCGTGTTCACGAAAGACGTGACGCGCGCGCACCGCGTGGTGGCCAACTTGCAGGTCGGCACGTCGTGGATCAACAACTACAACTTGGCGCCGGTCGAGACGCCGTGGGGCGGCTTCAAGAAGTCGGGTCTCGGTCGCGAGAACGGCGCCGCCGGCGTCGAGGCCTGGACGCAGCTCAAGTCGGTCTACGTCGAGATGGACCAGGTCTGGTGTCCGTACCCACTGTAGATAACGTTCCAGTTATTGATTAAACACACAATAAAGCCACAGGATTGACGTGAAGCAAACACATTAAGACTGTTTGTTGTTGATTGTAGTAAATGAATGATGGCAGTTTAAGATGAAGTGGGCGACAATGTACCCATCTCCTAGCTGGCCCATGACTGTTGATGCTGTGGCTTGAGAAATGTAAAAGAGGTGCTTTTGTCGTAACATGATCCGTGCTGTTCGCATAACGGTCTTCAACCGGCCCACCTCGCCGGATCACGACTCCCCGCGCGAAATTTCAGCTCATCCTTAGCAGTAGAAGAGACCGCCAAATGGGATGCCGAGACCGCAGCCGCCACCCCAGAGGCCCGAGCCAAACGCGTTCCAGTAGCCCATCGGGTACGCCCAGCCACCAAGTCCGCCGCACGAGTAGCCAAAGCGGTACGGACCAA
>JAADWZ010000443.1:0-26827 GCA_023336445.1 Pythium dissimile
CATAAACAAGCCAGCTGGGTGCGATTGGATAATCCCTACGAGATTAGGGAGGAAAAAAGACAGTCTATCACACTTCAACAGAAACAGACGACGCTCCTGCCACGGGACTCCAGTCCTCCAGTCTGGAGAGCTCGGCGACTGGTTCAATCAGTGAATCAGTGAGTCGACGATGCCAAGAGATGGTGGGTGACCAGCTACTGATAGGGAACTGGTCGCGACAAAAGGAATCGATTTTTCCACACAAATGGTGTTCTTCTTATTTAAAAAACAGCATTTATGTGGAAAGATCAATTCCTTTTCTTTAAAATTGGTCCGTTTGACGTTGATGATGATAAACTGAAGTATATTTGGCTGCTGCTTGTAAGCTGCAATCACTTCTACACTACCGTTGACATACAATATCTACCAGACCGAGGCGGCCTGCAAGCGCTGCTCGCGTCAATGGGCAATGCCGCCCGCTGAAAGACCGCGCAGCATGATGAGTTCGTCGCGGGGGACTCTGCTGTGGATATAATCCTGTGGCCAGTATCCATGGCGAGTGCTGGTCAACGACGTCCAGCCTTGGCTGGATCAGCACCTCTCCGCCCCCACCGAGCCCCCTGACGAGATTGACGGCGACTACGACAGAATGGAAGCGCATCTCCAGTTTGCTCGGGCTTCGCCTGAGGCGGGCCACCCCGCGGCCCGGAAAACGAGGCAGGTGCTCGCCGGTCCAGTGCCGCGTGCGGGACGGACCGCAGGGTTATTAGAGTTCGTACCTATCATTTTAGACATGTAACCAATACACCACACGCACACAGCATCCACGGCGACGCAGGCCGCCGCTTCTGCCATTTGTCAAATGACATGTTGATGCCACGCCGACACATCCAGCTGGTCGGCGAGGCCTCGGGTTGGGCGTTCAATGAGAGGAGCTTGGGAGGACGAGGTGGCCGGTACTGCTGGAGCTGGCGGAGGACGAGGAGACTGTCCCAGACTACTTCGAGTCGACGCCAGCCGTATATGGCCGCAGCTCTGAGGTCATCCACGACACCGCGATATTCTGCAACGTTGTTGGTCGTAGAAGGGTATGCGAGGCTCAGAGCTGCACTCCAGACACTGTGATCGGCCATCCCACCAGCGCTTGTCTCCAAGATGACCGCCCGCTAATGGAACAGTGAAACGGACCAATCCGGCCAATTCGTCCGTTTGATGGGTGTCACTAACAGTCAGGGTGCGGGGGGAAATGTACCGTGGTGGTTCATTTCGAATCTCAACATCTCAGACAGTTGAATCTGAGACGGCCGGTCTAGTGGCCCAACCCGTACAGTAAAGTTCTTTCAGGTTAATTCTCGGTCAGGTCTTCTTTTTTGGTCACAAAACCTAACCTATATCAGTTTATGCGATGGTGTCAAAGGTTTTACGCGCTCCGTGCTATCTTGCGCGGCGTTCGCACCGCCAACTTCGCTTCGCTCGTGGCGGGCAAGGCACGCGCTGGATTAGATAATGAATTCTGGTGAGTGTGGGGTCGCGATCGATCATGCTCCTGGGGGTAACCTCCTCCCCCTTAGCATGGGTTCTCGCTCCTGGACACTCTATGTGTGCACTGATATTGCGCACCCGTGACCTAATCAGCTTTTTCTCAGATGTAATGTTGACATTTGTATGCCGAAACGGGACCTAACCTATTTAAGACCCCAGAAGGATTCTTCCCTCCTGGATGGGTTTGTTCAGTACTGTACGTCCTGATCGATCGAGTTGTTGCGATCTAAAGGAGCGACTGGGCAGGCACGTTCTTGATCACTGATCACCAGTATGTTTCTCGCAGCTATCAAGATGAGAGGCTTGTGAAACCAGAGCTGAGGATTGTCATCTTCGCGCCAGGCCAATCGCCATCAGGTTTATCATTGTAGCACCAGGCGAATCACCTAATTGCATGACTTCGTTTCTGACCCTGTTGATTTTCTAATTTACGAAACTGATCAGAAAAAGTCAACATCATTGCACAAAGCGGTTGATTAGCCCTCGACATGATTCGTAGGTCAAAATAAACGGTACGCGGCACTATAATAGATGCTCGTTCAATTTATTGCTGCTTCGCTTGGATATCCCTTGATTCCCTTGTTGCGAGGCACAGCAATCCCCCAGAGCCTCAGCGATTTACTTTCACTGGCTAGCTAAGCCACCACCCATTCGAGCTCGAGGGTGACGCGGTACGCCTCGATCGTCAGACCTCACCCTTCAATTTGCCACCTTGGCGAGTGAGCTCGGGAGAAGAAACAAAAATCCACCATGGTCGACGACGCCAGTACAAGCATTCGCTACTCCAGCGGCAAGTCGCTGATGGAGCACGGCGCCGACGCACTGCACGACCACATGTCCGCCAAGATGGTCGCGGGTCGCGGACGCGGCCTTCCGCAGATGGAAGTGCGCTTCAAGAACCTCTCCATCACCACCGACGTCGTGGTCTCGAACGAGGACGCCACGCAAGATCTCTTGCCGACGCTGCCCAACGTCGTGCTTCAGAGCCTGAGCAACCTCTCGGCCAGGAAGACCAAAGAGACCAAGCACATCTTGAAGAACGTCAACGGCGTGTTTAAGCCTGGCACCATGACGCTCGTGCTAGGCCAGGCCGGCTCGGCCAAGTCGTCGCTGATGAAGATCTTGAGCGGCCGCTTCCCGCTGGGCAAGAGCTGCACGCTTGAGGGCGAGATACTGTACAACGGTGCAAACATCCGCGACGTCCAACGCCGCTTGCCGCAATTCGTCTCGTATGTGACCCAACGCGACATCCACTTCCCAATGCTCACGGTCAAGGAGACGCTCGAGTTTGCGCACGAGTGCTGCGGCTGTGAGCTGTCCAAGCACGCGGCGGATCAGTACAAGAGCGGGACGCCCGAGCAAAACCGTGAAGCTCTCGAAGCCGCACAGGCCTGGGTGGAGCACTACCCACAAGTCGTGCTTCAGCAACTCGGGCTGGAGATTTGCGAGGACACGATCGTCGGCGATGTCATGACGCGCGGAGTATCAGGCGGCGAGCGCAAGCGTGTGACGACGGGTGAGATGCAGTTCGGCAACAAGGCCGTGAACTTCATGGACGAGATCAGTACGGGTCTCGACAGTGCAGCGACCTATGACATCATCAAGACGCAGCGAAGTCTGGCGCATACGCTGCGCAAGACCGTAGTCATTTCGCTGCTTCAGCCGTCGCCCGAGGTCTTCGAGCTCTTCGACTACGTCATGATCTTGAACCAAGGCCGCGTCATCTACCACGGTCCGAAGGCGCTCGCACTGAGCCACTTTGAGGAGCTGGGCTTTACTCGCCCGGCAGATCGCGACGTCGCCGACTTCCTGCTGGACATCGGCACGCAACAGCAGCACCAGTACGAAAAGGGACGCACGGCTGGGGTCAAGTACCCGCGCACGGCCGCGGAGCTCGCGGAGGCGTACGAACGGTCAGCGATTCATGAAGAGATGCTGAGCGATCTGCACGCGCCGCAAGACCCACATCTTGTCCAGGACCGTGGCGACTTTTTCGACAACGTACCCGAGTTCCACCAGTCGATCACAGCGAGCATGATGACGCTTCTTCGCCAGCAGGCTAAGGTCACGTGGCGCAACACGCCGTTCATCGCCAGCCGCGTGGTCATGGTGGTCTTCATGGGGTTGATCAACGGCTCAGTCTTCTGGCAGATCGACCCCAAGCAAGTGCAGATCGTGATGGGCGTGCTCTTCCAGGCCGTGCTGTTCATATCGTTTGGTCAGTACGCGCAAATCCCGACTTTTTTTGCCGCGCGCGACGTGTTCTACAAGCAGCGCGGCGCCAACTTTTACCGCACGGCGTCGTATGTGCTGGCGTTCTCGCTCAACCAGCTCCCGCTCGCCGCCGCCGAGACGCTCGTGTTCGGCTCGATGGTCTATTGGATGTGCGGGCTCGTCGCCTCGGCGTCGGCGTTCGTCATCTTCGAGCTCATCCTCTTGTTGACGTCGATGGCGATGACCTCGCTCTTTTTCTTGTTCTCGGCCGCGACGCCCAACATGACGGTCGGCAACCCGATTGCGCTAATCGTGCTGTCGTTTGTCGTGCTGTACTGCGGCTTCGCGATCAGCGAGACGCAGATCCCCCGCGTGCTCGTGTGGATCTACTGGATTGATCCCATGACTTGGTCGCTGCGTGCTCTCGCGATCAACCAGTACACCACCAGCGACTTTGACGTGCCCGTGTACCAAGGCATCGACTACTATGGCGCCTATGGCAAGAACATGGGAGAGTACTCGCTCGACCTCGTTGGGTTGAAGACCGACAAGATCTGGCTCTGGATGGCGTTCGCATTCATCGGCGGCGTGTACGTGCTGTTCCTGTCTGTGACCTGGTACTATTTGGAGTTCAGCCGCTTCGAGCAGCCTGGGAGCAGCGATCTTGGCAAGAACGAAGACGAGACCCTGACGAGCGCCATGTCCACTAGCCCGCCATCCAGCACTGGATCCGAGTACACACTTGCCCACACACCCCGTGGGGATTCGAACGGCGAGATCACTTTGGAGGTCAAGGGGGCCAGTCGCAACCGCAAGGTGGTTCCGGTAACGTTGGCTTTCCAGAACTTGTGGTACACGGTGCCGAACCCGCAGAACCCAAAGGAAGGACTCGACCTGCTCCAGGGCATCAGTGGGTACGCGACGCCTGGTACGATCACCGCACTCATGGGCAGCTCGGGCGCTGGCAAGACCACGCTCATGGATGTGATCGCCGGTCGCAAGACCGGCGGCCAAATCCAAGGCCAGATCCTGTTGAATGGCTTCCCCGCTACGCCGCTTGCGATCCAGCGCAGCACGGGCTACTGCGAGCAGATGGACATCCACTCGTCGGCGTCAACGTTCCGTGAGGCATTGACCTTCAGCGCGTCCCTGCGTCAGGACGATGCCATCTCGGAGAGCGAGAAGTTCGACTGGGTGGACGAGTGCTTGGACTTGCTGGATCTGCGTCCGATCGCCGACAAGATCATACGTGGGAGCTCCGTGGAGCAGATGAAGCGTCTCACGATCGGCGTGGAGATGGTGGCTCGCCCGAGTGTGCTGTTCTTGGACGAACCGACCAGCGGTCTGGACGCGCGCTCGGCCAAGCTCATCATGGACAGCGTGCGCAAGGTGGCCGTCACAGGTGTGACCGTGGTGTGCACGATCCACCAGCCATCGTGGGACGTCTTTCAGGGCTTTGACAGCTTGCTGCTGCTCCAGCGTGGCGGCTACACCGTGTACTTTGGTGAACTGGGCCGAGACGCCAGTGAGCTGGTGACCTACTTGACGTCGATCGACGGTGTCACTCCATTGCCCAAGAAGTACAATCCGGCAACGTGGATGCTCGAGGCCATTGGTGCCGGGGTCGGCAACTCGGCCGGTCAGACGGCGAACTTCGCCGAGATCTACAAGCAGAGCGCTAAGAAGGCGTTGATGGAGAGCCGCTTGGACCGTGACGGCGTGGGGAGGCCGGCTCCCGGTGCGTCGGCACTGTCATTCATGACCAAGCGCGCCTCGTCGACCGCGACGCAGGCCAAGTTCTTGATCGGTCGTGCGTTCTCGATGTACTGGCGCACGGCCTCGCACAACCTCACGCGGCTGGGCGTGCAACTCGCGATGGGGCTGCTGTTCGGCGTCTCGTACTGCGCCGTGGAGTACCAAAGCTACCAGGGTATCAACGGCGGCGTCGCGATGGTGTTCTTCACCACGCTGTTTAGCGGCTTCATCGCCTTCAGCGGCGTCATCCCCGTGGTCGGTGAAGACCGCGCGGCTTTCTACCGCGAGCGCGCCAGCCAGACGTACAACGCGTTTTGGTACTTTGCCGGTGTGTTCCTTGCCGAAATCCTGTACAATCTGGCGAGTGCGCTGGTGTTCACGACCGCATTGTTCCCGCTGGTCCAGTTCCAGGGCGTGCCCGAGTTCTTTTTCTACTGGCTCATCGTGGCGCTGTACTTGGTCATGACCACCTACATTGGCATCTTTCTGGCGTTCGCGATGCCGTCCGTGGAAGTGGCCATGGGCATCGGCATTCTCGTCCAGTCCATCTGGGCGCTGGTTGTGGGTTTTAACCCGCCGGCCTCGGCAATTCCGTCTGGCTACAAGTGGCTATACCAGCTCACGCCGCAGCGCTACGCGCTCGAGACGCTTGCGTCGCTCGTGTTTGGCAACTGCGACGCCGCCCACTCGGACCGGTACGCGTGCAAAGACCTGCTGAACCCACCGCCGACCGTCAGGAGCGGCGTCACGATTGCCGAGTTTATCGATCAAGTGTACAGCATGAAGTACGACAACATGGCGCGAGACGTAGGCGCGATGATGGCGTTCTCTGGGGCGTTTGCGCTGTTCACGCTGGCCATGATGCGCTACGTGAACCACACCAAGAGATAGGCACGGCGACTTGCATACAGTAGATCTTGCATACAGTAGATCCTACCACTTCTATGTTATACGCACGTCCACAAAATTATGCTTCCGCTACTAACCACACTTGGGGACGTCACTCTCAGTGTGGTGCGATTTTGGCTTGGTGGCCACGCTGTGCTGAGGCAGAAGGCTATATTGATGTCTGTAGCCCTTGGCGACACATATCAACACACTGGGCACCAAGCGCAAGGATCTTGTGCGATTAGAGATCTACGCTGACATGCAGGATATATTGTCAGCCACGTAGCTAGTTTTACTTCGCACACCGCACCAAAGCAAATCTACAGTCGAGTCCATTGAATGGGAGGAGCTTCGGGTGACCAAGTTGCTTAATTATGCTCCCTCTCCCCGATCTGTCCGCGCGGCCTCAAGCAGTTGCTTATAGTATCGTTGCCTGACTGCGGCCGCTGCCTCCACCGCGTGCCTCGTGCAGCCCTCTGATCGCTTCTCGCACAGGAATTCCACCACGTCCCACTGTTTGTTTTCCGCTGCTCTGTCCAACGCCTCGGTTGTGGCGACAGCGAGCCTTCGTTTCGTGGAGGACCGTGATGATACCTAGAAGACCACGCGCAGCGACGCTATCAATGGAGATTGGACCGCCGGCGATATCATCTCCTCGCTCGTCGAATATCATCTCCAACCAAATGTGCCGTCCATCGTTGGCCATCGCGACGATGAGCTGTCTGTATGCGGCGCGGAACGCGGCAAGTGCTGCCCCACATGCACCTAGATCTCCGGTTTCGTGTCGCTAATCATCGTCTTGGCCACCGTGACGTCCAAGGTGCCATTCACGTGAGACAATAAAGAATCCAGCTGCTCCAGCTGCTTGGGGCGTTTGTGCTCGTACACATACTGGACAGTGGTGGCATCAGCGCCAACGCTCGGATGGCGATCGCACAACGCGCGCACCAAGTCAAAGTGCCCAACCTTGACGGCGTGCGTGACCAGCCTGGATGGGAGATGAACGCCTGGAATGTTCGCATCGAGCCAGGTCACTACCGCAGCATCGTCGATGGAGCTATTCAGCGGCCCACTGGTCGAGAAGAGCTGCATCAGTTCATCGCACGTGATCGGCCTGCGGATCTTCAGTACTTCCAACACGCCCATGTTGTCTCCACTGCGCGTCCACTGGAGACCCTGCACCCACAGTTCATTTGCTGTGGCCTTGCAGTCAAGGCTGGGCGAGCGCATGTTCGAGCACATCGGCGCGATTGCGGATTGCGGTGCACGCAATCTGCTCCGTCGTGGGCCATTGAAACTTGGGGCCTTTCGACTGGATGATCTTCAGAAGCAAGGCGAGATCTGCAGCGTGCCATGGGCGACCACGCGGCCAACCAACTGGTCGATACACTCGGCGAGGAAGTCGTCGTTGCCCATGGCCGCGAGACAGCCAACTTCGGATCGTGCCTGGCCCAGGGGGCAAACAGCTCTAGGAGACCAAGTTGGAACGACCTGATGAGGCATCTGAGCACAGGATGGGTGAAGACTCGCGTGGCATTCACCGCAGTCGTGGAGGTTTCTTGGATGGAGGCTGCAGTGCTCATGGTGGGTTTGAGCTCTTACGGGCGGAAGTGCGAGTGGATCCAACCTGCACATATCAAAATCATTTCGCGCAGTCTGATGCTGGGAGTCGAAACCTGATTTCAAACATGTTTTAATCGAGTGAACGCTATTCCCTTTGCTGTGAAACCAAAGGTTTGAATTGTGCTCGTGAACAAAGTCAAGTACAGGTCGCCACAGCGAAGTTGCACAGGGTCATAAACGCATTGGTGGTAGAGGGCCAATTAGGCGCCAGACACCACGCGTGAGCTCACCAGAACATCGCTGCCTCTAAGTGCGTGCTGATACCAATTCAAAGAATGAGAAAGAAACCTGATTCAAACAGCTCAGTGTATAAAATGGCTTCGAATTTTGCTCTTCGAAGGTCAAGATTTCATTTTTCAATTTCTAAGAAAAGGGGACATCCAAAATGCGGCCGTCTAATTGAAATAATCCTGAAAGGGGCCGTCCGATCACCCTTCACGCTGCCCTAACCACACCGAACTTTGGAGGCCAACAAGACGGCGACAAGATGTAACCAGTGAAGTTTCCAAACGTCAAACGGTGTACTACCAATTCGTAGCGTGTACACCTTTCACAACCTGTACACGAAACGTAACCAGTACCTTTTTCACGTAGCCTTGGTCTTGCGAGCCTTCCTCGTATTCGCAACAGGCGCCCGATTGCCCTTCGCCGGCGCCGCCAATCGCTTACGGCGAGTCACCGGTTCTTCCTCGGTCTGGCTCTCCTCGACAACAGCGTCCTGTCTCGCAACTGGAGCCGCAGGCTGCGCTGGGCCGGGGGTGGTGGTGGTGAGGGAGGAGGAGATTGCGAGCCGCCATTGTCGTTCTCGGGCGTTGCCGCTGAAGGCTCGCCGTCATTGCCTTCGGTGTCTTGCTGCTCAGCAGCAGCGCGGGGGAGACGGGCACACATCTCATCGAGAAAGTGCGCAATGCGCACTATCGACGCGACCATCAGTGCCTTGAGCAGGCCCTCGTTCGCCAGATCAAGAAGATCTGGGTCGAGCAGCGCACGCTCAAACTCGTCGCGGTGGTCCGGACCGTAAGATGACCTCGGCTCAGGTGTTGCGCGCCGAAATGCCCCTTAAACTTCTGGGTGCGCATCACCTGGAAACACCCAGGATGCACACAGATCACGCCGTGCGCCTTGGTCGCGCCGAACGCGCGCGTCGCCATCTTGGTCGTTTGAGAGAGATTTCGTTGTGCTCGGTGGTTGACTATGGTTACGATTGACATACAAGCAGGCTCACAAGATCCTGGCGAATGTGCGGAAGGCTTCGACAACCAACAGGGAGTAGAGCTACGGGCTTATCATGCCTTGGCTACAAGGTACGAATTGTGTATACGTTACAGGTTATAATTAGCTCACACATTACTCTCGGTGTACATGGTATGGCAAGTTTACTAGTTAGTAACCCGAAAAGCATTGTTGACTTGAAGCGCGACAAGGAAAGCCACGTGAAGATGGTAGTTCTGCAGCTCAACTCATGGGCCAGAAGCTTTTGGTTCTGCCTCCCAGTGTTGTCTCTGGATGGGGCTCATCTTCGTTGCAAGGAGAGGGGGACTTTCTTCGTCGCGAGCGCGCTGTCGGCCAATCGTGACATCGTCATTGTCGCTGTCGGCATCGGCATGATTGAAGATTACGATCACTGGGCGTAGTTAGTCCGGAAGCTGAACGCTGGACTGGCACTTGACGAGATGTTGGACGCCGCGGTCATGAGTGACCGAGAGAAAGGTTGGACATGCGTTACGGGATGAGCTTCCAGAAGTTCCACATTGCTACTGCAGTTTCCACTTGAAGAAGAACGTCGTCATGGGCTACAAGACGACCCTAGACGGCAACATCCACAAGCTCGCAAAGTGCCTGACAAGTCACGAGTGTAAGCGGCTGTACGATGAGTGCGCCAAAGTGTCTGCCGCTGCGACAGTATCTGAAAGGTGAGACAATGCGTACCCAATGCACATTCCTTACCCTATGCCCTTTTCGCAACCTGTAAACCTCGCTGATCTCGTGCCCAATTCATGCCATGTAGACGTTGGGGACTCCAAGTGGATCGCAAGTGCATCATCACACGCCAGCTTCGGTATGGTCGTAAGAAACATCGCTAAGAAACATCTCTGAGAGCAGCAAGAGCTGGCTTTTGGACGAAAGGGAGGAGACTTGGTTTGGATGTCTCACTAGCGCGGTGCGAAAAGCTAAGCAGCGGATGTACAACCTACGCACGTGATACGAGAAGATGGAGACGCGATTCGTTCCGTGGGTAATGGCCCGTATTGCCAAGCATTTCGTCCTCGCCCACAAACGTCTGATCATCGCAGTATCCGACAACATCTACGAAGTCATGCAAGAGTCAACACGCACGTATGTAACGGTAGATCTGTCCAGCCGCACGTATTCATGCAACTACTTGCAAGAGTTCTAGTACCCATGTATCCATGCGTGTGCAGCAATTCTGTTCCACTGTGAGGATCCTGTCGATTACTATCTCACACAGCTACTCCATGAGGTGTTTGCTCCGTATGCGCAGCCCGTCGACGTTGCGTACCTCGAGCGAGACCCACAGTTCCTCCATCAATTCAGAAGCGTCGGAGTTGCCTGAAGAAGATCAGGATCAGGAATCGCTCCGAATACCTCAACGACGACTCTCCTGTTGCTATCTCTGCTGTCATTCGTACATATGGTTGCCACGACCATCACTCCGAGTTTCCACTGGTTGCTCAATGAGGAATCGGACGGCCCCGTTACAGGATTATTTCAATTAGACGGCCAAAAATGATTTTACGGAAGGAATTTGAAGCAACCATAACCATAGCCACAAGTTTGAAGTTGAGATTCAAGTCCATCCAGGGCATGGTCAGTGTGTCTGACGAAGCGATGAACGTCGTGCGTTTGTGGCCATCTCAAGTATCTCACTGATCCTACTCTGCACCCGCAAATTCGTTCTTGGTAGCTGTCCGCAAAGCATACGCAATTTCCCCAGCAGTTGGTCGTGCAGTTGGATCGTTCGACAGACATCGCAGCGCGATCGAGCGAACGCTCGCTGGACACGATGGCCGCAGCTTTGGCTGCAACTCCCCTTGACTCATCAACTGTAAGATCGTCATCTCTGGCGTCAGATTCCCAGAAGCACACGAAGCCCCGTGAATGGCAGATTGTGCGTATCCATCTCCACCAGCACCATCCCGATCGAGCAAATCGCAGCGCTGGTTGTACTCACTACCGCCTACTACCACTTCGGGCACGACCCATCGACTGGAGCCCATGCCCGTGGTCATGATCTGACCGTCCTACTGATACCTAGAGACACCGAACTCCCTGAACTTGGCGCGCATGTCTTCCGCTAGCAGGATGTTGTGTGACTTGAGATCACGATGAACCAGCGACGGATGGAACGAGTGCACGTACACGAGCGCTTCAATTGTATCCAGAACAATGTGGAGGTGAGGTCCCAGCTCTCACCGTCGTCGGGCTGCTTGGTCTTGGCTAGATAGGTACACAAATCTCCATTGGGCATGTACTCAAACAGCGCCTGACAGTCCAACTCGTTGGTCCAGGCTGCGCCAACGAATTGCACGATACACGGATGGTCGAGCTGCACGACGAGCTTGTACTCGGCGATGAACGCGACGATCTTGGCTTTGCTGACGCTTTCTTCGACGATTCGCTTAGACGCGAGCAGGCGGTTGCCGCGGTAGCGCGCGAGGATCACGACTGCGTATCCGCCCGAGCCGATGACGCGAATATCCATCACGCCTTCGGCTCGCATGTGGTGCGTTAGGAGCTCCTCATCCTTCCAGATCGCGATTGTCGCAATTGACGACCCTGTCGCATACGAGAACCTCGTTGTCGACGAGCCGCTGCCGCTGGTTTCCGCTTTGTCATCGCGTTGGCGCCGTGCGTTGCATATCATTTTGCCCCGACGAAGATAAACAGAAAAAGAATAACCGCACCGCCAACTCCAGCGTAGATCGCGCTCGAACTGCCAGTGGTGGTCTTGAGTTGCCTTCTGCGACTCTGCAGGCAGGATGTCTATACTTTAATCGCTTGAATCACTTGTAGAATCAGATTCACTGAAGGACGGCATTGGTAGCGAGCACACAGCGGACTGGAACAATGGCTGAACGACGTCCCTAAAAAGCAGCAGATCGGACGGCAAGAAGCACTCTGCCGTGAGCGGCATCGCGAGAGTCAACTCGTACAGTTCGCGACGCCATGGCGTGCTGCACATCTTGTCCGCTAGTGCAGCGTTCACTGGCGTTTCAGTGGTGATCAGCCTGAACCCGGTGGCAATTTGACAAATCTTAGTGTTCCGGGCACTGAAGACTGCCTGCACCGGCGTGTGGACACACCCATCGATTGTGCTATTCCGGACGACAAACTCGCTTCCTGGCAGTGAGGCGGCCGTTAAACTCGCGGGGATCAAGACAAGGATCTGCCACGCCTCATTCAAGATCCGGTTGTTTAGGCCGACGTAAAACCTTGCTCGCAAGATAGGAACTTGGGAAGTAAGTGAACGTTTCACCACCCGAGTTGATCAGTGGCTCGTGGTGGGTGCACAAATCTCTTGCTTGTTCAGATTCTTCTTCACCCAGTAAAGTCTCCACATTGTTCTTTTGAATCCAATCAACGTTTCCACCAATGAGATCCGAGCGATTGACATCTACAATGTCGGGAGAGCGCCATCCACAATGCTTGGTCACAACGCTCACTGCCGCTGTTACCGCGCTGTGACGACTTGGACGGGATATGAATAATGATCACGTTTACACGAAGTAAGCAGTATCAACCATAGTCGAATGCGATGATCTTTAAAAACGGACAATACGACGTAGGGAACGAAACTTTCGAGCCAACACCATACTTTCGGAAGGGTGGACAAACAAAACTGAACGAGACGATCTACTCTTCAATTCATTCTGCGCAGCACTCACCCACGCACATACTATCAATAGCTATCCGATAGAACCCGACCTGCAGCGGCTTGTTGATCGCCACGTCGGCCTCACTACGGTACTTTTTCCCAGGCAACAACAACTGACTCCCAGGAGATCTCTTCATGCGACGACGCCAAGGTCAACGAGCTCGCTTCCGACTCCAACGCCATCACATGCGAACAAACCGTTGACGTTTCTTTTGCGCGCCCACAGTTGTATCCGCTCTTGGTCGAGTTCAATACGACAGCGTCGATCCCGTTACTAGACAATGTGTGCCGGGCGCCGTCCTGCGCCGCAGTCTACGTGAAAATTCACTCGTTGAACCTGTCCGAGTGCTACATGGACCCTGGAAGGGTCAAGTATCTGGAATCCACTACTTATTCGTTACAAAAATCCTCTGTTTATGCTCAAGTCATCGCCAACGCGGCTGCTGGACTGAATCGAACAGCACACGACACGGTCGTTGCACCACCAGCCGGCACGACCAACGTTCCCCGCCAAGGCGCCACGACGATCAAGCCGCTCAGCTCCCAATTTGCCCAAATTGTCTGCAGGCATCGCGACATCTATCGGGATGACCATGGCGGCGATTCTCCTCATTAGCGTGATTGGCGCCATCGTCTGGCTGCGCAGCGCGCGCTTGCAAGCCATTGGGAATGAATCGAACGATGGCTGGTTCTTGTGGAACCATGCGTCAAATAAGACGGATTCAAATGCTTCGAGAGCTTCAGACACCGGCACTCAGTTGTCTTCTCAACCTGACTCGGCAGGAGTAAACACGCTGTGGAACGACGACGACCTCCTGGTACGCCACTTGCCAACAGACGAGATCGGGGACATTCGTGTGATTGGGATTGGCGGCTATGGCATTGTGTACCTCGTTCGATACCAAGGCGCTCGTCTACTTGTCTCCAAAAGACTCGTACAAGATCGAGCCATGCGAGAGAAGACGTGCGCGTTCATTGAGGAAATCAAGCTCGTCGCACAGCTCAACCATCCGTGCATCGTGGCATTGGTTGGTGCCACGTGGACGACCGAGTCCGACTTGCAGGCGCTCTTCGAGTATATGCCCTATGGTGATTTGGAGTGAATTCTTACTTAGATAGCTGTCGTTGATGCCGGAACAATTGCTTGTTCGTCTCTTTTCTCTATGACGCTGCTGTTCCGAGGCGCAACTGGTTGGCATGAGTTATCAGAGTGCATGCTTGCAGCAACTTATCATTCCAAGTGATTCATGTGTTGGTCGAATGCACCAATTGGAAGTGAAGAGCCACGGCCTTGATTCAAGGCTATGCGCTACATGCGGGGGTGAAGAGCTACAGTCTAAAACATGGGTGTGGTACCGCTGCTCTCCGCACTCTCATCCGCACTAGCTCTCGTCCCGACAACACTGCTCCTCCAAACGCTTATCCACTGATATTATATTGTAACCAAATTTGGCTGCTTTCGTAGATCCGATCCTATATCGCCTGTGTCAAAACGTGGTTTGGCCTTTTGTTGACCCAAACTGAGTTTTTTCTTGTCGGAATATTGACGATAGTGCTGGAACAAGAAGCGGATCACGTCTTGATAGCCGTTTTCCTGCGCTTTCTGCACAGCCAGAGCGGTGCAGCCTTCTGAGCGGTGATCGTAGAGAAACTTGACCACTTCAAGATGGCCGTTGGCGGCCGCTTAATCCATCGCTTGGCGCGTGCACCCTTCTGTGCGATGATTGTGAAGGAACACCACCACTTCGAGGCACCCGTGTTCAGCGGCACCGTCCATGGCTCGGGTTGTGGCTTTCGCGATGCTTTGCGCATGAAAATACTCGATGATCTCGATTTTTCCAGCCCGCGACACTTTATCCAAATCGATTGCAGACTGGGCGGAACAATAGCCGGTCTCGACCAATTTTCGAAGTGGCTGCAGATCCCCCGCTTGTATTGACTCTCGAATCAACGCGTTGTATGCGTGCACGAATATCTCCGAGTAATGCGCCACGACAGCTTGGGTTCTAGGGATCATATCTTGGACCATATCTCGCAGAATCAGCCACGATTTTGACATTGACGCCCATGGCAGCTTGAGCGTCGGCATGTTGGTCTTCAACCACTGGTGAAGACTGAGATGCTTGGGCCAGTAGAAACTGAGAGAATTTCGTAGAAACAGACTCAGATGTCCCGCAGTGATCGGTCGTGGACGAGGAGCACGTCCAGCACGCGCGTGTCACCTTGAAAATTCTCGATCGCGCGGATCCAGAGCTTGGCGGGGTTCCGGTCGGGCTTTGTGTTCTGCAGCCCCCAGCGAAGCATGTCGTGGCGATTAAACTTAACCCGCGAGGTTCACGACCTTGTCGAGTCTTGGTGTTTGCATCCTGCGCTGCCTCGTCTGGAAATCCCATACTTGAACGTGCTCCAAGCATAAAGCAGCGGCAACGTTCCATGCTGGACGACGATGCTGGGAAGCTGTGCGATGTGGACGACAGGTGGAATGTGTTTCCGAGACGTGTTTTTGTTGACGACTCGGTGCGCGCTCCAGATTTTGCCACACTCGAGCTGTAACCTAGCCTGGTAGGAGAAGATGATCGGCATCAGCGTCGGATCCCTGAGGACCTGCTCAGCGGCTTCACCAGAAGGAGTCGGCCGAGACATGGGTTGAAGGCCGTTAGACGCCAAATTGGGAATGCTGACTTCCGCTATGAATAGGAATTCCACTGTTAGTTGAGGAGCTGACAGGATTTTGCTCCTGATATTTCCATCAGCAGCTAATACCACTATAATGATCCCCGATCCAATTGGATCAGGTGAGTGATGTTCTGTAGCCATTTCCACTTGGAGACGCTAAGTGATGGTCATATGTAGCCATATCACTCTCAGAGTGATAGTCATAACCCGTGTAAGCTGCCATCTCAACTTCTGGAGCGTTAGGAGGCTTTCGTTTTGGTGGAGAAAATGAAGTTTTTTTGACAGCGTTCGGGTTCATTCCAGCAGATCACACTATAAGCCTACGCCAGGTCGATTTGGTGTTGGTCGGAATGATGCCGCATGTCAAACGTCCACACGTATAGTCATCCTGAGTTGGAATCCTCACACACACTGTGTCTAAGACATTCAGCCATTTTCTCGGCTTGCTCACATCCAATTCATTGTTCACAAATACATGCCACTACGAAGCTATTCTCGTCTGCACATACACATCTAATACAAGCCAAATTCCTTCCTGGCTATTGTCCGCAGCACATACGAAACTTCAATCGCGCTCGGTCGGTCCTTGGGGTTGAATGCCGCGCATCGCAATGCAATTGCTTTCAGGCTCTCGGGACACGATGGGCGGAAGGTTGGTTGCAGCTTGCCCTGGCTCACGAGCTGCACGACCTGGATCTCCGGCATCACATTGCCAGACGGCATCTTGGCGCTAGCAAACGGTAGCCGGTGCGTGTCCAGCTCGGACAAGACCATGCCCAGCGAGTAAATGTCGCACTTCTCATCGTACTCGCCTCCTCCAGCGATCACCTCCGGCGCCAGCCACCGACCGGTACCCACCCCCGTGGTCATCGTGTGGTTGCTCGTCGAGTAGCGAGACACGCCAAAGTCGGTCAGCTTGGCGCGCATGTCGCCACCGAGCAGAATATTTCGGGACTTGAGGTCACGGTGGACGAGCGCGGGCACGAACGAGTGCACGTATACGAGCGCCTCGGCCACGTCCATCGCAATGCGGATCTTGGTGAGATCCCACTCTTCGCTCTCGTCCTGCTGGCTGGTCTTGGCCAGGTAAGTGCACATATCCCCATTGGGCATGTACTCGAAGAGCGCCTGCAGATCCGATTCCGTGGTCCACGCTGCGCCAACGAACTGTACAATGCACGGGTGGTCGAGCTTGGCGACCAGCTTGATCTCGGCGATCAGCAAGCGGGTCTTCTGGCGCGTGATGTTGTCCTGCACCAAGCGCTTCGACGCGAGCAGGCGGCTTCCGCGGTAGCGCACGAGGTAGACCACGCCGTGGCCACCGTTGCCGATGATGTGGATGTCTTCGATGTCTTCGGCACGCATGTGGTGCGCCAGCAGCTCCTCATCGTTCCACAGCGAGTTGGCGTGGAGCGAGGGCGGTGCTGGCTGCTGCAGCGCCAGCGCCATATCGTTGGTCGAGCTCGTGTCGCTTGTATGGTTGTTCTCCAGCATACTGTGGAATGCGCGCTGCTGCTGCTGGTTGTTGTGGCTATAGTCAGAGATGTTGGGCTTGACGACGACAAACGGGTCGGCGTACGCGGCCCGCAGCTCGCGCATGCTCTGGCGCTTGTACCACACGACAGCGCACAAGACTGCGAGGAATGCCAGCAGCGCAGCGATCGCGATGCTGACGATCGTCGCAATCGTGGTCTTGTTGTCCGAGCTGGAGCTCGATGCCGGTACGCTTGGCATGATGATCCCCGCATCTGAGGACGAAAAGTCGCCGACGTTAGAGCCATACGATCCAGATCCAGATCCAGATCCAGATCTAGATCCATTATTCGACCCAGCCGAGTAGAAGGAGATATTCATGCCGCCCGCGCAGTACGGCGCCATCGGCGAGATGATGTCACTAAGCAGCAGTACGTTCTGGGCGATCTGACAGTCGCTCGTTAGGTTAAGGTTGAGCACGGACCAGAACACTCCGTTGCAGTACACGTTGCCACACAGCGACTGCGCGAGAGCATCGCTGTCGTTTCTCGGACTGGCGAAGTCGTAGCCCGTCGAGTTGCTGCACATGGTGAAGTTTGAGCCTTGGAGGACGGTCGACGCATTTGTGCTCCAGCAGGACGGCACGAAGGTCTCATTCGAGTCCGCGGATCTGAATCCGGATCCGGAACCGGACTGAGCCATGACCAGTGGGCTGAACGCAGCGAGCGCGGAGGCGCTAAGCAGGGGCAGTGATCGACGCATGGACGGACGGTGGTGCGTGGGGAGACGACTGAGCGAGCAAGTGAGCGACCGATTCCAGGTGCGACCAGTGGGCTAACTAATCACGAGTGGGAGTCCTGAACGGTGGCAAAGTTTGGCTCTGTAAGAGTGGGCGTGCGTCGTCCTGCTTGCGGATGTTGACTACTTCGTTTGAAATTTTCAGCTAGCGGCTGGTAAGCAGTAAGGGCTGGATGTCTCTCATCTATATTTGATCTCGATGTCATACGGTGCCATGTTGGCAGTTACCAATCGTGTCCACAACTACTCAGTATTTCGGAACCGGTGTTTTAACACAGTTTAAAATACTGTAATCGTGCAGCCTTCAGTGTTTACTTGGAGGGATCACTGAACGCATTCTGGTCAATCAGCTTCAAAATTTCACGACATCTGGATGTGCCACCATGATGGAAGGTGGATAATTCTGACTGATTTGGCTCGGTTTTGTGCAGACCGTATCATACTCGCCGCATGTCTCGCGTGCTGAGCTGACGCAGCTCCACCCACAATGCGCGACAGTTTCCAAGAAAAAAAAGACCTTCTTCAGCATTGGGTACACTGTGCCAAGAAAAAGAAGACCTTTTTCCGCATGGGTTACCCAGTTTGGGTACAGGGTACACTGTGACTCGGGAACCTAGTTTGTGTGCCGCTTACAGTTTGTGGTCTACAACAAATCCGCCAACAAAAAGTACCGCCAACTTGTGGATGCACAGTCACAATGGCTCACCAGCCCTGGATCATGAAGTGGATCAAACGAAGAGGGAGCGAGCCCAGTTCAGTATTGAACAGTGCAGTACTTGACTCGCATGTTGCATTCATTACTTTCTTCCACAGTTGAACACTCTCGTTCTAGTCTGTGAAACCGATCGCATTGAGGTACTCAACCGCCCCTTTGCTGCCTTCGCCTTGAGCGAGTTGGATCATGAACGTCGAACTGGACTAGACTCCAGACTGGATCAGTCCACGATGCGACTTGAAATACTCGGCATCGCGCGCAAACAGAGTGGTCAGCGCCTCGACATCGTCCGGAACCGCCGCTTACTCGATGACTCCACCGAAGTTCACGACCTTCCGAACGGCCTCGCAGCTCTCGATCCACTCGAGCAGATTGTTGTCCAAGCCACATGGACACAACCGCGGCACATGCGGTCGCCCAATCCAGTCCAGCTGGCGGAAGGCCTCGGGATGCGTCGTAGCCAGCCACTCGGCGATTTCGTACTTGTGGTAGTACACGGCCTCGTCGAGAAGCGTCGGTTCAATGCGCAATTCCACATGCTCGATCAGCCATTGCAGCATTGGCAGGTTCTGCACGCGGATCGCAGCCGCTCGAGCGCCTTGGAAGCTGAACTGTGGATCATTGGGTTGGTACTTTTGAACGGCGAGGTCTCGCAGCACTTCCAGTAGTGTGAGATTATCGCGATACGCGGCATTTACCACCCAAGGAATCGGGCTGTTGCATCGGTAGACCCAATCTATGACTCAACACCTACCTTTGGCGCAGTCATCCAACAAGGCTCTTTCGATGGCCCATGCGCGACATCTTGGGTCAACGAGATAAGGGAGCAAGGGCTCTTTCACCACCTGCTGCTCCTCGATGTGCTTAACATCTGCACTACAAATGCTTTCCGCTTGCTTCGTGCAATCGCCGTTTGGAAAACTGGAGCCGGTGGTAGTTTGAGACGCACTTGAACGGTAGCTCTGTGGATCTGTGGCTACAGACACGACGCCTAACCAGCTCGCATGGCCGCTTCCTGCACCGGGGCAGTCGAGTGCCCCCTCCATTGCACGATGCGCCACGTCCGTCCTGCCGAGCGTGTTGATGATGAACCGAATCGTCTGGAGCTCGAACTTCTCTCCCGCTTTAAACTTGACGGAATCAACGACTGTCCGCCTCCTCGGGATATTGCTTGCACACTTTCATGAAGTGCTCGAATGTGCCATGGAAAAGAAGACGGTGGAGCGTCTCCGGACCAAACAGCTGCGGGTAGTGGTCGTGCAAGAACTCCATCACCGCCTATTGACCATATTCTAGCACGGATTGAGAGCTTGGACTGTACATCCCTCCGATCGGTTTTCATGGAGAGAACGAATCGTGTCGATACGACCCCAGGCAGCCGGCTTATCCATCGCGTCAGTTGTACAGCCCTCCGTCCAGTTTCTTCACCAGAATCGGTCAGAAGGATGCTCGACCGATGCTATCGACTTGTGCCGCCAAAGAAGGAGATGTAGGGAGCTCCAGAGGCTGTTCGTCTCGCACCGCGAGCTGGTATGGCGCGGCTGAGGCTGATGGAGTTTGCGAAATGCAACCACAGCGACAACGCGACGGGTTTGTTTCCTAAACAGATTGAATACCCTTATATATCTCACGACAGAACCAATTGATGTGTACAGTATTTTAATACTGTACACATTACTAGATGGGGAGGGGCTGGTATCGCTCATTGTGGAGGATGTGGGGCCACGATCGTGGCCTAAACGAAAGCGCCGGTTTCTGCGAAATAGAAAGTATTGGATCAGGTGAGCTTACATGACCTTTTCAAAAATATGTCGATTCTCGCCCTCCATCAATACGCTCGTGGCGGTTGGCTGAGAGCGACAAGCCATGCGGGGCACGGCACAGATTTCTTTCTAAGAACAGCAGGACCCTCGAGCATATTTCATTCCACAACATTTCGCCACGCCGATCGACAAGCCAAGACCGTGTCCATCCACTCGAGGTGCTCGACCGTATGGCCGAACCCCAGTGTTTCGTTGAGCTGCTCCTCCAACCTCACGAATGGTGGACTCAGGAGTGGCTCGGCGTGATACTGGGGTTGATGGCAAGGTGATGAAGCTCCTCTCTTGTTCGACGTCGCGTTGAGCCCTCCACCAACCTCACGAATGGTGGATTCATGGAGTGGGTAGGCGTGACGTCGGAGCTAGCGGCAAGATGATGTAGCTCCTGCCGTGTTCCTGTCAAGTCATGAGTCGTATTCGTTTCGGCGTGGTGTTCAAGACCCTGGTGCTCTCGTAGGACGGTGCAGCGATGCACTGAAGTCTGTGGCATGGCGCCTTGTCGTGTTCAAGCGACACCGTCTGTGATCGCAAGAGGGTCGATACCGCTGTCAGTTGGAGATACCCATGCTTATGTTCAATAGTCTGAAATCACAAATACACTAATAGCACTAGTTCTACAAGCCGAACGACCGACCTATATCCATAATCGTATCCAATTCCAACACGCATTATCCCATAGAAACTCGGTACCTCACAGACCACGCCATTGGACGGATTTCGAACTGACAAGCGTAACTTCATCAGAAATGGGAACTCTAGCAGATCATACCCCGCTCGGTTGGGCGCGTTTTGAAGTACTATATCCCGTGGTTCTCATAGTAGTACCGTACTTCACCAACGAACTCAAGCTACTTTGATCCGATTCTCTCCTCAAACTCAATAAATTGCCTCCATAAAGCGCATAAAAACACTCGGAAACCAAATCAATTTGCAAGCAATATGCAAGAAATATTACTTCAGGACAAATGTCGCCCCATAATCGACGTACAAACAAATTAATATTTTGAGAAAGGATAAATGTGCACTGGGCTCTAACGAGTACTACCAGTAAAATATGCATGTGCTACAGCTCCACCACTACAACTTTTAGCATACCCTGCGGGCGGGCAATAAAGCCGCCGACTGGCTCGCGAACGTGGCGATGAACAACCAGTGAACCCTGAAGACCGACTCTACCGACATCACGACCTACGATACGATCATGGCAGCACTGCAACCGCTCGTGGACGCTGACACGCGCCACTCCTGGACCCAAACGACGCCACCCAACGATCTCCGCACACGCATCCGCGCCATCGCGACAGCACATCGCACCAATCTGCCTCCACGACGACAGAAGCGCCCGCGGCCGATCGCCATCCACACCACCTCCTCTGCTCGGACAACAATGCGCTCGAAGCTTAGCTAGACGTAGGACGGACACCCAATGAATAGGATTATGTCTCGGGCGATCCTTCGATCGACCACATGAATATGACCCCGCTTTCAACAGAAAAAGGATAGAGCCGTAGTAGGCGTTGGTGCTTCGGCAGTCGGCAGTCGCGAAGTTGCCGAAGGATGAGAGCGCTGTCGCCCACGACCTCGACGTGTGCAGTGTGTGCGCTTCAATGAGTATTTCCAACCAATTCAAGGAGATCTGTTGTGGCGCCAAACCAAACTACACCACGCTGCAGTCACGGGGCGCGTGCGCTTGTAAAACGCCCGGATGGACTCGCGGTCGTCAATCTTCCGTGGGAACCAATTGAGCCGAATATAATACGGCTCTCCACAACGACACACCGCAGAGTATAGTAGTCTGAGAATTTGCAGTCGATCTCGAGTTGTAGTCACAGTGCTAGGCGCACAAGGTATACTAGCTTCTTGCTGCTCCAGCAGTGTGTATGAAGATCGCACTGAGACGGCTCTCCATCGAGCAGGATTCATCCAGTTCCACCTTTCCAATATGGAGCAAGGTTGCGATTGAGTCTAAATGCAGCCGCTTCGCTTCCACTCTCGCCTAGCATTCGACAATGATTGATTGGCTGGATATAAATGGCACCACTTTGAGCCCCGTGATGCCTGGCTTGTCAAGGGTTGGCTCACGAAGCGCCCAAAGTCACACCAGTACAGCAGCACCACGACCCGATGGAGCCGATGGAGACGAGCCGACGCGCCAGCGTTTCGATGGGTACGGGCATGGCGACGCCGCCGCCGCTGGTCGAGACGGCCAACATCAAAGTTTTCTGTCGGCTGCGTCAGCAGAACCAACTCGAGAAGCGAGAGGGTGCTGTGAAATGGTAACGTTAGCGTATTCTTCTTGTAGAACGACTGGTTTGGTCCTATCTGATCTCATCGGACGGGCCAATAAATGGTTCGCTCGCAGCTCGACGGTGCTGGACGGCCGCACCATATTCCTGCGCAACGACAAATGCGACGTGGACGAGATTCGCTGCACGTTCGACCGCGTGTTTGACACGCAGTCTAGCCAGCAGGAAGTGTACGAACGCACGGCCAAGCCCATCGTGCAGGAATTCCTACAAGGCTACAATTGGTGAGACCGCCACATTCCTTGCTGATACCTTCCTTTCTTTGCTCGCTAGATATCTGATATATTTCTGTGGGCTTTGGATGTAGTACGATTTTCGCGTACGGTCAGACTGGCTCCGGCAAGACCCACACGATCCTCGGCCCGAAAGACGGCGTGCTAGGCAAGCTCGAGGACGAAGGAATCATCTCGCGCGCCGTTCGCGACCTCTTCTGCCGTGTCGAGGCGACCACAGCGGCGAGCCGAGACTCCAAGATCGAGCTTACAGCGTCCTTTGTGGAGATCTACATGGAGCAGATCCGCGACCTGCTCGTGTCCAGCGGCTCCGCAATGCCCGTCGGTGGGCTCAAAATCCGCGAGAACGCGCAGCGCGGCGTCTACATTGAAGACATGAGCCAGCTGCCGTGTGCGAACGAAGCTGCCATGCTGGAGATAGTCAAAAATGGCACACTCAACCGCTCCGTGTCGTCCACACGGATGAATAAGGACTCGAGTCGCAGCCACTGCATCTTGATGATCGGCGCCACGCGGAAAGAGCTGCGCGGCACGGTCGTCCAGAAATCCAAGATGTACATCGTGGACTTGGCCGGCTCCGAGTTTGTGAACAAGACCAACGCGAGCGGCAAGGTGCTGCAAGAGGCCAAAGCGATCAACAAGTCGCTCTCGGCGCTCAGCAACGTGATCAAAGCGCTGGTCGAGGGCAAAAAGCACGTGCCGTACCGCGACTCTAAGCTCACGCGCTTGCTGCAGGACTCGCTGGGCGGCAGCGCGAAGACCTGTCTCATCCTCGCCGCGTCGTGCAGCTCGTACAACATGTCCGAGACGATCTCCACGCTGCGGTTTGGCCTGCGCGCGAAAGAGATCAAGAACCCGGTGGTGTTGAAGTCAAGTGACAGCGGCATCGGCGCCGGTGGCATCTTCAAAGAGCTGTACCAGCAGGCGATGGACGACATCGAAGACAAGAACAAGAAGATCGACGAGCTGCAGCGTTTACTGGCGCAGGCCTATGAGGCCGCGGCCAACGCAGCGAGAGATGGTCCACCTGAGGCGATGTGCACGGAGTTAGAAGGCGATGGACTGAAAAGTGCCGACGTCGAGAGGGACGATCTCATCCTTATGGAAGAAGAGGAGGAGTGGCGAACGGAGCAGAAAGATCTATGCGAGGATGAAGAGCGCGGTGAAGATGTCCAAGACGAAGAAGAGATGATGGCATCACGAGAACAGTTCTTCACCGAGCTGGAGCTGTCGAACCAGCGGCTGCGCGAGGAAAACTCGAGACTGTTCCACGTGCTCGAAGGCTTGGACAGCCAGTTGGACCAGATCTGCATCAAAACCACCACCAGCGGCCGCCAGTTCCTGAGCTTGAAGACGACCGAGTCGGAGAGCACGCACGCGGTGACGCTCAAGTTGTGGCTTCAGAGCGAGTCGTGGCGCCAGCTAAACGATCTGTCGGCGGTGGACCTCGAAGAGCCCAGCGGGCAAAGCTCGGGGGAGGAATCTCGCTCGACTATCTCAGCAGGTTCTAGTCCATCGGCCACTCCAGTGAGCCACTGCACTGCTGGAAGTGGTGGTGATCCGTCCTCTGCGTGTATGCACCGCATGGACGCTGAGGCGCTGTCTCGCCAGATCGTCGAGCTGAAGCTCCAGCTCCATTATCTCAGCGAGAGCACCAAGCAATCGCTGGACGGCGAGCAGTACATCATCGTCCTGGAGAACGCCAAGCTCAAGACGCGAATCGAAGAGCTCGAGTTCCAGGCCAATTTGGGCAACGTGCGCTGCAACCAGCTGGAGATGAAGAACCGCGCCTGGGAGACCCGTCTCAGCAACCAGGACACCCACTTGGCGTGCCTGCAAAACTCGCTGCAAGAGTACCAAGGGCTCTTCAAGCAGCAGATCATCATGTCGCAGGAAAAGTGCCGCTTGCTGAGCGACGAGCTGGAGTTTTACAAAAAGATCTCCAAGCACACTGTCGTGTTCTCAGGCAGTGACTGCAGCGGAGGCAGCTGCAGTAGCGACCAGCATGCAACGGCGTCGCCGACGCGTTCGCACTCGATGGCGAGGACGCCGAGTCCACAGAAAGGACACGCCACGCGTCCACCGGTGTCGCCACGCGCGTCGATGCCTGCGCCGAGTGCTGGGAACGTGAGTGGGAGCGTGAGCCCGTTCAGTCGGCTGAAGAGTCTAGGCAACTTTTACCGCCCACTGCTTGGACAGCCGCAGCACATAGCAACAACGAGCAGCCCTGGCACGCCGCTGGTGGTCAAAGCGCAGCGCATGATCGTCAAGCCGGAAGACTCGATGCCACCGACGGACGCAGCAGCGAGCTCGCCGTGGCGACGGAAGGACTTGGAGCTGGCGGTCGGCGAGTGCAAGCTCACGCGTACGAGCTCGACGCCAGAGCTGCGGAGCAAGCTGCTCTTTGAAGACGCGCTGTTTTGTGATACGGCCGATGCGTAGAAGTTGGGCTAGGTGTCTCCACCACGGCTTTAAATGAATTGGATTTTGCATTCAAATTCAATATCTATTGTATTCAAATTTTCTCCATCAGCGACAACATTGTCCACGAACCCCGGACTTGTCGCTCCACTGTATCCGCACCGCCCGCGTACGATCATCTATAGCAGGGCGGCGAGGCACAAGAGCGGGGGAACTGATGATGATGACTAGTGGAACAAGCACACGTAGACCACGACCCGTATCATAGCTGCCGGGGCGTGCGATTTGGGAGCTGCTCCAGGTTCAAGTCGACGACGAGAGAACACAGTATCTTGTGAGTCAAGATAACGTGCTCACTCGTTGTCGAATCGTCGAGACTCTTGACGAGCCCCACCTCTCGGGAACTAGCAGCGACTGGATGGACGTCCATCGCGTCAGTCGTCCTGGCCAGCAATCCCCTCCTGTTCTCTGGACGCGATTGTCGGTACCACACGTATAGAATATTGGCATCCATCGTAGATGGCGTTGAAGACGAATAGCTGAGCGTGGAATCCATGAATTCCGTCTTATTATTGGCTACTGGATTTGGTAGAATACTGTAGCGACTACCGGTATAGCGATAGAGTTGCCAACGCCAGAACTTCCGATGCCGTACAATTGCATGATTTCTTTGTCCGCCCACGGGACGCGTCGATCTTGCGTCAGCCGTACAGTACTGGAAATTGCACCTGGGATGAGCAACAAGACTAAACGTTGACGATTTTCTGGCGCATACTACTGTACTGATATGTCAGTTGCCGATCCTTGAAGTAGGAGAGTGTCTCTATGTTCGCTCTGGGTGCGAACGTGATCACGACGAACTTCGAGTTTGAAAGACAACCACACTCGACTGTACTGTCCAACTGTAGGGTAGAATTGAACACTGCCGTGGATGTGACTGTTCTCCAACACTACAGTTGTACTGGCGATGTAGTTTCAAAATGCGCATTGCCAAATACTGTAGCGTTTGGCTTGAGTAAAACTACTGTAGTGAATCACTAAATCTGCTGCGACAAGGTCTGAATTGGACGTGCGAAAACCGCGCCATCCACTAAACAGAAGCAGATATGGAGATAAGAGACGAGCCACTACCACACGTTCGTCTCGATACAACAGCTACTCACGTGTTGTCCAGTAACACGCAGTAACTTTCTTGGCGATGTTTCTCTGCTCCGGTCTCTCAAGACGTTGAAGAGAAGCCATCGAAGACATACATTCTACTATCACTACTGCAGAGGAACAACTATGATACTGGCTGCCAAAAACGATCCACAAGGGAGTGAGGGGGGCACACACTGAGTGCCGTTCACCAAGGACAAAGTGCGGGGTGTGCATGCTCGAGCCAGACAGTGGAGGCAGACTGAGGAGCGAGCGTCTTGGACATCTTTCTTCATTCACGAACTTGCTTCATCTTCCACCAGTAGTGCCTTTACTCGTACTACTACGAA
>JAADWZ010000444.1:0-26770 GCA_023336445.1 Pythium dissimile
CCCCCCCCCCCCCCCCCCCCCCCCCCCCCCCCCCCCCCCCCCCCCCCCCCCCCCCCGGGAATCTCACACTTGAGCACTAGCTTGAGCAGGCGCGACTCCGAGTCACGCAGGCCTTATACGTACGAATTGAAAGAGAACAGCTCGGCGGTCGTTTCCTCTGCTCGTTCCTCGCCGTTCCAGTTGGAAATGAAGTCCTCGACGCTGACACGCGTCTCCGCGTCCATTGCCTTCCCAATAAAGCGCGGGATCAATAATTATGCGACTCCATGACCGTTCTCATATAAAAAACCGAACCTACCCGAAACGACAGCTTTGGACGCTTTCTTTTCTGCGGTGGTGAGGCCGATGTCGTTCACGAGCTTAGGAAGCTTCGTGAACATTTCGAAAACGTATGACGGTGGCGTCTCGTTGCGCTCGAACCGGCGCGAGAACTTGGTGAGGATCTCGGGCAGCTTTTGTCCCCGTTCCAAATTTGGAACAATCCTGGCCGAGCGAATGATGTCGTGTATGATGCGTCGCTTCGCCTTTTGCTCCTTAGTGCCCTGGGCGCGCGACACGACGTGGGCAGCGCAGCCATGGAAGAAAATATATTGGAAAACTTGCAGGAGTCGGTTCCACATACCCTTGTTCACAGCGGTGTTGTCGGTGACGACTACACATGGCTTGAGAAAGTCATACTTGATCATCATCCTCTTCAAGTCTTCAGCAATGTAGGTATCGTTTCGTGACTAATCGAGCCAGTGTACACTGACTTGAGATGATACGTATTGCGGAAACCAACATACTTGTCCAAATGAATAGCAAATCTGCCAATTTTAGCGCTTGGATTGCGCTTATAACCCTAATCAAATATATAAGAACACGGAGTAATACTGGATAGTTCGAGAACTCCATTTTTGATGCCCAATTTACAGCGTTTCTGCTGGTTTTCGAAACGGTTGGCCACGGATGTACCTACCCGAGCACCAAAAAACCAGTCACGAGGAAGGCCTTCTGTCGGTCCGCATTTCTAGTTTCGACACCAGCAGATTTATGCTGTGCGAGTAGACCGCGAAAGTCGGCGAGGTCGCGAGGACCAGCCGCACCACCGTTCAAAATCCAGACCGTCTTTTTGAGTGGGATGTGGTGACGCCCTATCATTCTCTTGTTGCTCCCGCAGGAGAGATCGTCGATCGAGCTGTCGCCCGCTACCAACCGCAAACGGAGCGCGTCGATGGCGCCGTCTACTTGCGATCAAGCGCCACTATGGCGCAGAAGGATTTTGTTGCCCTCATCGCCGAGAACGTCCGCGCCAGCATTGCGACTGCTCAAGCGTCCACGCGCGGCGCAAGAAACATGCTGGTCCGCGTTTGTGTGTAAATTGTACGTATTTGTCGTGAAAGAGCAACGACCTCCGTCGCTCGGCGCTCCAGCACCTTGCACGACAGCTTTGGTCGAAATGGAGCGTGCGCAAGATGGTGGCGTGAGAACAGGTAGCTCCAAGTTGCCGAACTTTCCGTAGAGTTTGGCCTGGAGCTCCTCCACAATAAGCCAGGGATGGATCGACACGGATGTCGAGATGAACTCGACGACATGAGGCGGGTACGATGCGCGCCACCCATGCCGCTTGGCCATCACGTGCTCCGTGGTCGTGAACTGCCGGTACCACCGCCGATCAACGCGTTCCGACACACCAAGAATTATCGCCTCGGTTGCGATGGGTACGCCGTACGCGTACGCCAGCGTCACTGCCGCCACTTGAACTCGCCGCCGTACAAGAGCACCCGAGCCCTTAAATCACACACCACAAACAACTCCGATTCCCCCCTGTAACCTCACGGGTACCCTCAATAACACTATTGCGTCACCCTGATTTGTATCCTTTTTCCCTCCCCGGTTTGGCTTTTGTGGTGCAGGCGAACAAGTCAAATCCTGCAATAGTACCACCGCAGATAGCAGCGTAGTTGAGCACGACATGCCGTTCACATCCGTACACGCATCTGTGACGAACGTGACGAGCTTGCCCCTGACGCCGGTCTTGATGCGGGTGACAAACGCATCGTACCCATGGCTCGCTCCGTCCGGATGGTCGCTTCCGGGTGGAGCAGCCGACATAGTGGAGAGGAGTGAGGGATCCTGGAGGGCGTTAGCGAGATGCCCTTTTGGTAGGCCGAGTCCACCAGGGCCTCGTGGAAGTGAGCCAGGCCCTTCAGCGCGGGAGGGAACAGCGTCGTGGTCTTCGTCGTCTTGGCACGGTTGGGGCAGCGCTGCGTCATGTGGTGACGCACACGCTCGACATGCGTGTAGCCGAGTTCGTGAATGACCACCTCGCACTTGCTGCAGACCACGGTCTTATCCTCGAACAGGACCACGTCGCTCCACACCGGATCGCGCTTGCGGCCGCCCTAGCAATGTGAGACCAGCGTCGGACCAGCTGGGAGAGTGGCGGCCGAGAAGGCTGCCGTGGCAGTGACAATGCTGGCGGCTTGGTAGAGGTGCTTGCAGCGACGGTGATGGCGACATGTTGTTATGTTGTTGTGGTGGACTTGGAGACAGAGGGCTTGCTTCTGGGATCGAAAGAACAAGAATGAGAGCTCATGGACGATTGAGAAGCACAACCAGCTAGCTGTGGCGCTCTCAGGGCAATTTTTCTCGACAACCATCCATCCCTTTTTCGCGGGGAATTTCCTGCCGCGAACACCTCTGGACCACGAATGTAGCCTAACCCAAAAATCCAATAAACCCAACACCCAATTTCTAAAACCCATAATTTTCAATGTCCCACCCAGCCAAAAGTCTTGGGTTCTGCCGAACCCTGTCCTTCTGCACTTCTGGAGTGGCGGCTCATATCCACTTCTGGAAATATTGGCTTCTTGATGAGCAGATCCATGTATGAGTAGGAGCGTCACGACCGTTGTTGACGGCGTCAATCTCCATTTTTAGGCTGACCTGAGTGAGATGGGCGGTAATCGAGTCCTTGTAGAAAATGAATTGCACCTTGTCCCCCTTAAACGCCAAGTCTGAGAAGTTGACATTCTCCATCTCTGTGACGGAGTGGTCCCAGTACATGCCACTGATCCATGGCAGATGGATCGGATACGAACAGTTTCTATTTACGGTAGGAGCACCGTAAATAGTACTGTTCACGGACGATCCATAAATATCGTCCACTATCCACCAATCACCGTTGGACTTTGTGTATGAGTGGGCAGGATTCCTGGCGTGACTCCTGCAAGGTTTTATACGTAGATTTAGGTTACTTAGGCTTTCCTAACATTCAGAAATACAGTTTCCATTCTTCCACCGAACAATTCTGTGAGTTTGTACGCTTCCTACACTGCTTGTAGTGTATGAGAGGTAACGGCCAGTCCCGTTACAATCTTTCTTTGCTCGGTCTTTACCATACTTGAAATGTTGGTATGACACAGAATCAGTAGAAAACAAGTTCCTTGTATGTCTCTCTTCATCTAATGCTTGTTCTTTAGACGTGCTCACTCTGAAACAAAAGGCAAAGTGATCTCCACTGCCTCACTTCATATTCCTCATCCCACTTGTTGTTGGCCTCGACTGGGCTTCGAGAGGACGTCGCCTCTCCGTCCCCTTCCTCCTGAGACCTGTTCGAGGTCACCTCTCTAGACCGAGTTGCACTTGTATACAACAGTATAAAACACTCAGTCTAACAGCTACCGTTTCAGCGTCTCGGATGGAGTCTCATCCTGCACTTCAGGTGCACCATCCGACGCCTCGTCGTCGGATGGCTGGCGTCCCACAGCCATTGGCTGTTCACACGACAAACAGACGAATGCGTGTCGCTTTAGGCCATGATCGGAGTTGAAATGACCGTAGCAAAAATGGTGGATTACGTGGTTGCACTAAGTGCCGTTGACAAACAGTAGAGCAACTGGCTTGGTGCACATGCTGCAGTTTTGGCGAGGCGTGGTTGCCCGCTGAATTGCTGTGGCTTTCTTGGCAGCGTAATCCGTATCGTTTTCAACGGAACGATTACTCGCAACATCACACGCTTGATCATCACTCTCAACAGAACATTCATTTTCAATTTGGCCTTTTCTTTCTTTCTCGACTTGGCTACCATCACTCATGAGAGGTTCCGTCTGAATAGTGCCATCGTCACCATTCTGGATACCACTAGTGACACCGTTGGCGAGTTCCTCCAATCGTTCGCTTCACTCAGCAAGATCCATGGAGAACAGGAAATCCAAAAAGTAGGCGCTGTGTTCTTGCTCCGTTAGACCCGTAATACACGCTGGTGACTCCGCTGCACCACCCGGTTCTCGCGCGGAAGCGCGTGCTGCGCGATGACGATTAGGGTCTTGAGCTCGTCGAGGCGCCTGCTGTTGCTTCAGAAGCGCAATGCGTTCTCCAGCAGAGAGAACTTTGACTTACTTTGCATGTGTCCTTTCAAATGAAACGCATTTCCCCTTACAAACGCGAAGCACACATCACAGAGCCTAAACGGCGGCACGGGCAGAGCCGTGCAACCCGTGCGCTGATGGAGCAACAGATTGTCATGCATGCACTCATCGCAGATTTGCTTTATCTATAGTGAGATACAGAGAGAGAGAGAGAGAGAGAGAGCAACGATACAGCTGTCCGAAATATATCGCAGTTTTGCCAGTCTCTTCGAACTTTACCTCTCGCATAGCGATTCCATTCGTCACACCGGTAAAGCCCACGACTCCGTGCAACTTGGATAATGAAGCAAGCTTCTCAGAGTGGGCAGCCGTCGCCGGCTTTCACTGATGCGGAGAGAGCGAAATAGTGACTCCGACTTCTCGCCAAATCTACCCCTTCTTTTGATCCAGCATTGAACTTGCCTGTGAATCACTGTGAAGGGTATCCTAACGTACAGAATACGACAGATTTTACCGTCATGGGTTCGTTTGGATTTGTGTGGGAGCGTGGCCAGGCGTGAGTGCGACAAAATTCAGTGCCGGCAGATTATACGACAGGTGAGTTCTTCGAGCCAGAGTGACCGCATTTTGGCCTTATATGGACCCAGGACCCCGACGTCGAGTGGCTGGTAGACGGAAGTCGCGTTGGCGGCGAGAGTGGCGACCGCGCAGTAAGCTTCTTCTGCGACAAGGCGCTCGCCCGCGGTCCTCACGTTTACGTCAAAATTGTCAAGTTGGAGCACGCTTGGGGCGAAGATCTCCTAGCGTGGACAGTTTGTCACGTAGTGGGCGCCACATCGCATCGCCTCATCCATCCAGGCATTTGTCTGGACGGAGTACCAGTGCCCTCCAGGATAGAATGGCAGCTCACTGGATTCGACCGTTCCGCCTGATTGGTGCCGTCTGCTCGAATTGTGTGAGCTGCCGTCATGCGCATCGAATGCTTCTGCGTGTATCGGATGCGCGAGGAGCCACCCTTCAGCCCATATTCGCCCTGGAGGAGTGTCAAAGTAGATAGCCGTCTCATTTATATTCAAAATACACGCTGACGCATACAAACTGTACACTGGCCAAAACGACATAGCAAACTCCACGTTCAAAAAGTAGATCCTCCGTCGACTTTTTCGCAAAAGACCGGCATTCAGCAGGATAACCCGTGTCTAAAAACAGCATACGTTTTGAGCCAATGAATCCCAACCTCTTGTACCTGTACACGAAGTGTTGGAGGAGACGCATGAGCGCATTTAACGCGTGCTCGTGAGTTGGCTTTTTGGCCACATACAGCGCGAACCACACAGCTTGTGTCGCTCGAATGTACTCAATCAAACCACGCGTGAAAGAAAACGTTTACGATCATGTCACTATTACATGACCAAAACACATTGAAAACAAGATAGTTTTGCGTTCGTCGCGGTGCACGTCCTTCATGTGCGTGATGAGATATTGGCTGAACGGGATCTTCTCACGCCGACCTTGTCCTCCGACACTCGAGCGACGCACTGTCCCCCGGAAGCTCCTGATGGTGTTCGCGTTGGCGATCCATCCGCGGAGCGTCCAACGGGGACTCTGAGGTCGCCGAGACTGTCTCCTCCGAGAGAGTCTTGGCGAGCTCGATGGCTTTGCGTTTGAAGGAGATGGAGTACGTGCGGCGCTGTCGGCAAGGCAATATTTTGCGGAATAATTGTTGGGAGTGCCGGGTAGGGCATGAAAATTGAGTGGCGCACAGCGTCTTTGCGGGTAGTGCCGCCGCTGTGGGCAGCGCTCCTGTGGCGCGCTGTGGGTTTGAGAGGCTGGGGGCGCCATAGCGCGTGGGTTTGAGTGCTGGAGAAGGCGGGTCAGGGCGGTGGATTGGACAGGCCCGGGTCAGCAAGAACGTGCTGCACCAAAAAGCGGCCCACGTTGTGCTAAGAGTGCCGGTTGCGCTGTGCGCATAAGCGCGGGAGTTTGGATTGAAAATTTCGTTGTCTGACACGAATTCAAGCTGCTCTGATTGGTTAAAAACACACATGCAAAATCCGGAGGTGACATCTCCGGCTTTCTCACATCGGCGTTGTTTTGCGGCGTCGGGTCCTTTCCATCGTATTTCTGTAACCCGAGAGATTCGCACAGAGCAAGCGAAGTCCTACTTCTGGAAGGGAGATGGACTTGCGCATACTTTGGTAGTTTGGACGAATCCTCAAAAAATCATTTTCGGGCACTTTGCACTCATCCAATAACATCACTAGAATGGACCAGCCTTCTTTTGAATTCGCTTCGAATCTTGAACCATCTATTGCGAATAATGAAGTCAGAATAGCTGGAGGTATTCAAGTGCCAGCTTGACAGCTGGCACTCAGGAAGGGAGTTTGCACAAGTCCTTGATCAATAGCCCTACCCCACGATGCATTATTCTCTAAAATCTGCGGTTCTTTCGTTTTGAGGCAGCGAATCAGCTACCAGGTTGTACATTATCGTTTGCTTGCCACATGCTAGTTGCTGGTTGATCAAGCGCCAGTTCCACGCTGGACAAAATGTTTTTGTCAAAAATATCGTCTGAAGACTCCAGAGTCTGGACCAGACTGGAGTCGAGTTTTGCCATCACCAAGGGCTAGGTGTGCAGCCCCATCCTCAGACAGTGGCTGGGTCACCTACAGAAGGCGTGTCTGGATCACCTGGCTGGTAGTCTCTCTTTGCACTGACCGTTGTGGAGTTGGCGTCGCTGCTGGCAGTCACCGTTCTCTCTCTCTCGCTTTCTCCCCTTCTTGCGCACTCGGCTGGCTCGTCATGCGTCTCTCTCTCTTAGCGCTCGCGCTCGCTGCGTCGTCCGCTGCCTTCGGTGCGTGTGTGTGCCGTTCTGGTCTCCCGGTTTGCAAGTAGGTGACGCTAACTCGTTCCCTCTCTGCGCGTTTAGTCGACGAGGCGGACGCTGCGGATTCTGTCTGCACAGCTTACAAGACATGCTACATCAGTGGCGGCTCCAAGACCTGCAAGGCCGCCAACACCGTTTGCCCGCCGTGCGTCTCCGAGGGCCTATTCTACTACTCATGCTACTACTTTGGGGACGACGGCAGCTGCCCGACCGGCACAATTGACTGCTCTGGTGCGTTGCGCTTTCCAGGACTAAATGTTTAGACTGTTTGGAATCCAGAGCTGACGACCACCACTTGCTTGTATAGGGGACTCGAGTACTGGCTCCGGATCAGGATCTACGACACCAGAGCCAACAACCGTCAAACCGACCAAGACACCCAAGCCGACGACGGCTGAGCCCACGCCAAGCCCGGTCGAGGAGTCTTCCGACGGCTCTGATTCCGACGAATCGCCGACGCCAACGACCAAGAAGCCAACGGTCAAGCCAACGACCACACCCAAACCGACGCAAACACCCGCGCCGACGCAGACAACAGCACCAACGCCTGAACCGACCCCCGCGGAGACCGAGTCAGCGGCGCCGCTCGCGACCGCCACACCGTCGAATGCGCAGTCCACCACGTCCGACTCGTCCGACAGCAAGATGCCGCTGATCATCGGCATCGCCGGCGGCGGCGTCGTCGTGCTCGCGGTGCTCGCGTTTCTCATTTGGAAGCGCCGCCGCGACGACGACGACGACTCGGACGACGACGACTTCCGCTTCAACCCGCCCAAGCCCACGACGCGTGCGGTGCCCGGCGGCGGCGGCAGCGGCGGCGGCTCGGTCGCGACCACGTCGTCGTACAACAACAGCGACCCGATGCGACCAGCCACATCCCCCAGTGCTGGCGTCAGCTACGCGGCCGCAGCCGGGGCTGGTTACGGCGCGGGCAAGTACGGCGGGAACACTGGTACCCAAGGCAACCAGTACGGTGGCAACGCGGGCAACCAGTACGGTGCAAGCACTAGCAACCAGTACGGCGCAAGCACAGGCAACCAGTACGGCGGTAACCAGTACGGCGGTTATGGAGCTGGCGCCGGCGCCTCCAAGTACGCCACCGACTACGACCGCGCAAACTCCATGGACAGCTTGAGCAGCAGTGAGGACCACCGAGACGTGTGGGGCAACGCTGTGGGCACGACCTCGGGCGCAGCCAAGACGACGACGGCGCCGCCCCCGGCTGCCGCGTACCAGCAACAGCAGTTCCGCGACAAGCGGACATTGAGCAACGTGTCGGTCGAGTTCTAGAGAGAGCATCAATTGATTTTTGCCGTTATTGTATCGAGCTGACCTGCTCCGTAAACATTGCTTTTTGGCTTCACCTCCAACTCGTCAGACCAGTGCATAGAACGTGAATGCGACCTGCGAGCCAAAGCCCGCAGCGAAGCGAAGTGCGAACTTGTGAGCATGCGGACCACCACGCGATAGCCGCAGGCGAACACCCAAGTGAGAGTCGTGGTCGTGGAAATTCGCCATGGGCGGCACGACGCCTCGTCGCAGCCCCTCGACTGCGGCAATGTCTTCAAAGGACACGGCCATGGGGTGGGCTGTGAAGCCCTTTGTGTTGGCGACCAGCAGCTTCTCCACCAGCGCGTCGCCCAGTGCCCCACGCAGCGCACTGATCTCCGCGTACGCACAGGACGCCTTGGGCGACGCATTCGTGAACGTTTCGTGGCTGTAGTAGACGCCATCGGCCACGAACTGGTGCTTCGTAATGCCGAGGCGAAGCTCAATGTCCACGAACAGCGCGCGAAGCTCCTGTGTGACGTGGTCGACATCGATGGACGCGCCGTGGAAGGCCGAGTTGGCATATCGCGTGGCAAGCAGACGTACTGTGGAGGTTCTCGGAGTTCGCTGTAGGCTAGGAACGAGCGATGTGTCCGACTCGAGCACAAGACCGGCGGCGCCACTGCCTACGACCATCCCATTGCGACGAAGGTCGAAAGGCAGCGCCGCTTGCTCGGGTGTCGGCGCAGTGGAGGCCGCCCCAAGCACGCGGAAGCCGCTGCCGACGAGTGGCATGAGCGTTTCATTGCTGGCGACATCGCTCGAGATCACGACCACGCGGTCGCAGCGCCTGAGCGCGATCCAGTCCAGTCCCAGAGCGATCGCCTGCGTCATGCCCGCACACGCAGCGTTGATCTGCGCGTTCGGACCCTTTGCTCCCGTGAGCTGAGCGAGCTGAGCGTTCGCTAGCACAAGCACGCGGAAGAGAAACTTCCGGTCGAACTCGTAGCGCGCGTTGTTGTGTTGGTGAAACCGATTAACCTCGCTCGCAGTGGCGTCCATCGTCGGGTACGAGGTCGCGTATACCACGCCAGTGGTTCGGCCAATCTCTGGAGGGAGCAGCCACACACCAGACGCCCCACCGCCCTGAACGAGCCCAGCGTCCACGAGTGCGTTCAGTCCTGCAGCAACACCCAATTGCGTCGGTGCGTCCATGGCATCGACGAGAGCGGCGGCTAGATGGTATGGAGCCACCTTCAGATCCACGCGAGGTACGGCTCCGGCCACTTGGATACTCTCACTCTGCTTCAACACACGGTGGCGCACTATCGCGCCTGACTCAGCCGACCGCTTGAGTTGCACGATGTTGCGGGCGAGCATCGTGTCAATGGCGTGGTCTCCGAGCCGCTGGACGTAGTTGTCGCCTCGCAGTAGTGCACTCAACGCAGACGGACCGTGCTGGTCATTGCCGTGGCCTGGAAGAAGAGCACTCACACCAGAGACATACGCGGAACCAATACTCGTTTCGGTGGTCGGCGCCGTCACGACGCCGTTAATTGCTACGTCAGCTAAGGGCGTGTCAGCGCACTTGCGCGCGTACGTGCGCCGGAACTTGTCGTCGATGCCCACAAGGTAGTACGCGCCGTCAAAGAGCGTGGACACGGACTGCACCGGCGTCACGGAGTGCTTGGCGTGGAAGTGCGCGCGCTGGTCCATGAATTGCTCATACTCGACAGCGCTCACGGCGTTGCGCTGGCTCAACCGCTCAAAGATATCGAGGCGACTTTGCATCGCAGCCAGCGAGAAGCGCGGATCCGCGGAGGCTCCGACGTCCCGCCCTCGGATCACGAACATCGACGCCATGCAGCCCGAGCCGTAAGAGAACACCAACACGCGCTTGCCGTCCAGCTCCGCACCGTGCGCGTTCACCAGTGTGGCCAAGTTGAAGTAGACCGATGCCGTGTACGCGTTGCCGATCTGCTTGGAGCCGACGTGGTACGGACCGGTCATTTGGGCGTACAGATCGCCGCACGCTGCGCGAGACGCGAGATCGAGGTCACGGTCCCCGTAGGTCTTGTCAAGTGGCACGTCGCTCCACTTGCTGAGCGGCGACTCGCTCTTGCTCTGCGACGCCTGGTGCCGATGGTCCAAATAAAACAGCTACAAAACACGAAATACAACAGGTCGGTGATCACTGCAGGGTTTTAAAGCAGCAGCAGCACCACTCACTCTCGGCAGCGTCCGCTGGACGAGCTTGTTGTACGGCGAGTGGAACACGGCGTAGTCAAAATCTGCGAGCGTCGCGCGCTGAATTTGCGTGACACGTTCGATCTTTTCGCAGAGCATTGAGTAGCAAGCGTCCAGCGCATGCAGGTAGCACGACTGGGAGTGGCGGCCGTCCACCGTTGGGAACTCGACAGTCGGATCGGGCTTGTAAAAGTCCCAGATGTTCGACGAAAAGGTCGAGCGCGTTCGGCTGTCGACAACCAGCGGGGCGTTCGGGCCGATGAGCATGGCCGCGGCGCCGCAGCCGCCCGTGGGGCGCGCAGGGCCCTTGGCGTAGATCGCAATGTCGGTCGCGACGACGATGGCTAAGCGCCCGTCCCAGGCCGAGCTCTCCACCCAGGCGAGCGCGTTGGCGAGCGCCGCGGTGGCGCCGAAGCAGGCGTTGATGGTGGAGACGCCCTCGATGCTGCAGTTGCCGCTGGGCTCAAAGAGCTGCATGAGCACGGTCTTGGTGGACTTGCTCTTGTCCACGAGCGTCTCGGTGCCGACCTCCAGGCGGCCGATCTCCTCGGGACGGATCGCATACTTTTCCAGCAGCTGCGCCACGACTGTGAGCGCGATCGAGTTGACATCCTCGCGGTCGCCAGTGAAGCTCATGGCATCCTGGCCGAGCCCGAGCGTGTACTTGCCGCTCGACACGCCGTCGTGGACCTCGAGGTCGCGCTGCGCGACGTACGTCTTGGGGAAGTAGACCTCCATGGCGAGGATGCCAACGTCGGCGGGACGGTCCTCCATGGCGGAGCGGAGGAGGAGGCGGTGGAGGTCGGAGACGGAGGACGGTATTACCGGACCGACTGCTCGTCAACGGCGAGGATCGGGCGGTGGGGCGTCGACCGAGCTAGTGGCTGAATGGAGATCTGGTTTGCGCCACAAGGATCACTTGGTCACAAAATAGGGCGTCTAAAATTTAACAAGACACGGTAAATTATAGAAAATAATGTGCAACTCAGGGTGAGTTGTTTTCCCAATGAACAGCCGCCAAGTCAATTGGGCTGGAACGATCCCCCAGAGCCTTCTGTGCGTGCGGCGCTGTTCGAGGAATATGCAGCAGTGAGCAGTTTCTTCTCCTCTGTTCGAGCAAGGGATGTGACAGCATCCAATTGTACAGTACTGTCTGAAGATGTAATTAGCTCGGCTAAACAAACCGACAAACTGAACTCTGCTCGAAGAATACACTACACATGCGAGGTGCAACCTCATGCCACCTCACGCCACGTCTGTGCCTATTAATAGCAGCCTGGAGGTGACGCGCAGTGCGTTGGCATCCACCCTGGCTGGCTACGTGAGCCCACTGTACTCACGAAGTGCAGCACTGCATGTGTTCAGAGCTGATCCACTGAAAAAGTTGGATTGCGGTCAACGAGGTGCTTAGCAGCTGAGCACGTTGGACAAGCAGTGCGCTCGAGTAATACATTGATAATGAATCATTCGAGTGATAAGGTGAGCTGTTCAGTGAAGTACATCATTCAGTACTGCACCCTGCAGAAGCGAAAGTGCGGGGGTGACCCAACTGGGTGGTTGAAATGGGTGCTGGCCCAGCACCTATTTTCCCGAATCCTCTTTCAAGTCCGGCCCCATACCCACTGTTCACCAGTCAGTGACTGGTGAACAGTGAGTGGGTCACTGACTGAGTCACTGGTGTACAGCACAGGAGTGAACCCATTCAGGAGTGAGTTGGGGTCAAGAATTTCTGCAGCGAGAAGGATCGTGGCGGCTGCTTGGGTGAGTGCGCGAAGGTGGTGGAGGATCTCAACCATCACTCGTTTCGTAAATCTCGCCGAATCTGCCTGGAATCGAAAATGAGAGTTTTCTGTTGAGCGGGTGTACTGAGAGGTCGCCCAGTGTGGAGAGGACAGGAGGAGATTCCTGCAACAATTCAGTATTTTTACCTGTCAGGTTTACCGCACAGGAACACGACGCCTAATCGACGCCAGTCTCCAGCGGAAAATCGTGGTGTGGAAAATGCGTAAAGTCATGAAGACTGGCAGAACGAAATCAGTTTCTTGATTCTTGATTCTGATGTGGGCAAAACACCCGCATGACCAGACGATGACCAGAGAGGGTGAAACCATGCCGTCTGTACCCCAGAATATTCTGCAGAATCAGTACAAATGTGCGTTGTACGTTGTGCGTACTGCTTTAAAGGTATAGGAAGATTCCGGTCGGGTTGAGAACGGACAGCCACCATCATCACATGGTGTGTAACGGTCTTGTAGAGCAGCCATGCGACGTGTGAATTGGCGCGGGTTGTGGGTGAGGACGCCGAACAAAGATGCCTGTGCCGTGTGCCTGTGACGCTGTTGGTGTGTTGGTGTTGGCATGGAGGTCCGCTCTTCCCTCCCTTCCCTCTCTTCACACCTCTCACCACACGAGGGACTCCATCACCCACGATCACAACCAAACGTCACAGTCCCAACACCAACGCCGCACCAACGCACCGACGTTGGCGTCGGGATCCGTTTGCATTCGCCAACACACCACCGCCGGACAGTATGACCAATGGGTTTTCCGGCGCGGTCGCGCGGCTATTCCGTTCGTTCCACCGCAGCAGTAGACACAGCGATCCGGCGGATTTCAAAGCGGACGCCAACGCCAACGCCTACGCCAACGACTTCCCGTCAGCGTCCGCGTCGTTCGCACTGCTGACCGCTGGCGCAGGTCGCGCGCCGCCCAAGCACGCGCAGCTGCCAAGCGGCTTCACGCGCCAGGTGCGTCACCTCGTTGACTACGTGACGCTGCTCGCCAAGACGCGCGACACCGCCGCCGCCGCCCACTCGACGACCTCGCGCCGCCACGTCGCCGTGCAGAAGACGCTCGACCGCCTCGCGCAGCTGCTGCGCGAGCGCGACGCGCCGGATGCGGCAACGCGCGCTGTGCCGCTCAACGCCGCGCTCGAGCAGCTGCTCGCCGTCTGGGAGTGCGTGCTTCAGTGTCTCGACCTCTGTCGCGCAGCGCCCACCAGTGCTTCATCCAATGCGTCCACCTCCAACATGGACCGCCTCAGCGGCTGCAGCTCCACGTCTTCGAGCGGCGACGAGTCAATGCGCTTCGAGGTGGCCGCGCGCGCGCTGCTCGCGCTGCTCATGCAGCAGCGAGAGTTCGACTATGCGCTCATGGCGCTCGGACGCGGCGAGTGCAACGTCCACCAGCACGACGGCATGCTGCGCAAGCGCAGCATCCACCAGAACGACGGCGGCCGCCCGGACGAGCTGCGAGTGTCCGTGCGCAACTCGCGCCGCGGCTCTGTCTCGGGCAAGCGCCCGCCGTTGCCGCTGCCGCGCGCCATGCCGTCCAAGCGCGACGTGTCCTCGACCAGTGACGCGCCGCTGTGCGAGCTCACCAAGAAGTACTTGGATCTCCACCAGACCACGCTGCGGCTGCTGCAGGATGCCCACACGTCCAGCGGCGATCAGTTTGAAGACAGCCACGGCAGCAACGACCGGATCTCTGACCGCGCGCTGCTCATGGAACTACTCGCCGTGTCGTACGTGCGCGTTCCGGTGCTCCGCGAGGCGATGCTTGGGGCATTCCAGCAGTCGGTGCCCTCTAGTCATCGGCGCCGCCACCTATTGCAGTCGCGTCACCAGCGTCACGAGTCTGTGGCCTCAGCTGCTGGTGCCACGAATGTGGCGACGCGAGGCCGCAGCGTGACGCTGCTGGACGAGGTCAACGCGGTGCTCTTCCGGTGGACCCAGAGCCTGAGCTCCAAGTGCCACGGCGGCGTCGCGCCGTACAACCGCGACGGCTTCTGGTCCAAGGAGACCAGCCACGCGGCGCAGGAGCTGCAGAATCCAAAGTTCCAGCGCGTGTTCGTCGCCACGCTCATCGACCACTTGCTCTCGGTCGCGGGCCGCGGCGGCATCGACTGGAAGTGTCTGCCGGGCGCGACGGTGCTCAAAGAAGTGGTGCTCACGATGACCGAGACCGTCTTCCTCTCGCAGCTGCGTGCGGCCAAGCAGGCGCTGATGGAGAAGCAGGACGCGTCGGCCGGCGCCGGTGGTTTGGAGGGCTCCGCACTGAAGGACGATGCTGCACTCTCTCGCCAGTCGTTCTCTCTGTCCACCGCCGACGACTGGACTGCCGGCCTCTTCCTGAAGCAGACCATGTGCATGCTCGCATGCAACACGCTCTTCATCCACGACTGGTTGATGGTTATTCTGCAGAACACCAACTACATGGTCTCGTACCACGTGACGCTCTGTCTTCGCTACCTAAGCCAGCTTATGACCGAATTCCCCGCGTACTTTTCCGGCGACAGCGTCTCCGCTACGGTGGACGCCGAGCTGATCCAGCAGGTGTTCACCAAGCTGCTCAAATCGGACCACTTCGAGATCCTGCGCAACACGGAACTGTTTCTGATGAAACACTTTGTCGGCTTTTCGGTGGCGCTGCGCGAGTCGCTCGTCGTGGTCTTCGCGGCCGAGTTCAAGCGGTTGTTCCTCCACTGGAACCGTGACGTGCGCTTCTGCTTCTACCACATGCTGCTCTACCTCACATACCCGGGCAACCGCCTTGTGCTTGGCGCCAAGTCGGACGAGCTACTCATGGGCGCCGCGGCCGCGTACCTGTTCGAGATCCCAGGGCTTATCCGCCACTCCTCGTCCGTGGTCAAGTGGGACGTCTTCGACGGTCCGCTGTGCGAGCTCATCGAGCACGTAAACCGCACGGTCAAGCGCGCGCCCAACTTGGCGTCGTCCGGCGGCACCTTGTCCAACCAAATGGCCAAGCAGCGACTACCGTTAGCGACGGCGACGACGACACGTACGAGTATGGTGCTGCGACCAAAGCCGTCGGCGCGGTCCAGTCTGGCGGGCCGCCCGAGCCACCAGCAATACGGTCGTGCGTCGCTCACGGCCGCTCCACTGTCGGCTCGATCGGCGGCGGCAATGCCCAAGTGCGCGTCCATGTCTGCATTGCCGCTGCCGCCGTCGTCAGCACCTGGGAAGATCCAGTCGGCGCCGCCACAGGTGCCCACATGGATCCAGCAGCTGCCGTTTCCCACCGTGCAGCGCTCGGTGCAAGAGTACCGCGGCCATGTGGAGACCTACTTTTCGTACGCGCGTCAAATTTCGGTGCATGATCCCGTGCCAACGCCCATGCTCCACGCAGCAAAAACGTAAGCGTAAGAAGAGCAGCCGGTGCGGTCTCCTCGTCAACCCTTACAGACAACGTATTTATGACTCGAATGCACCTTGGATTTTTCAGCAAGTCTCAGTCTGCGAATGTAGCCATGTTTAATCATCTCAAAAATTCAACCAATCATATTACCGCATGGACTATTATTGTTCAATCGCCTTCCACCACTGTCTGTGCCGCCAGATGCAATCGCGAGTCCGAGCTTACGCGAATTAACTGTACCATGCAGCGCCGCTTCTTCTCCGTCGCGCCTTCGCGGCGCGTGCTGTGCTCGCTCCAGCAGCTGAAAGCGCTGCGTGGCCGTGCGCTCAAGTTTCCCCTCTTTACGGCGACTGCGGCTACGGCTGCGGATCCGCCATCAGCGTCCGCGCCGACCGCGCGAGCCACTCGCGGCGGGCGCTCAGGCTTCGTCTTCTTCTGCGAGACCTCCCGGGCACCGCGCGCGTTCGTCAACAGGTTGACCGTTTTCAACACTAGAGGATCTCGTTGTGTTGGATTGTGAGTCTCATTCCATCGCTCTGTAAAGCTGTCCGCACGCGCTGCTGGAGCTCGATCTGAACGACAGCGACTTTTTCTGCGACGGGTTCATCCAGTGCAAAGCCCACGGCGCGTTCTTCGACCCGCGTACGATCCTGAGCTGAGGGCTGGCTAAAACTCCCGCTAGGTAGTCCTTTCTCTGAAACGGCTTGAGCTTGTAGAGACCGGCATCTGCCTCCAGGGACCAGCATCGGCGCGCCGAGGAAGGCTGGATACGCAGCTCGGGGTACGTGGGTATGTAGATAGATTGCTTGGCAACATGAGGCGCCGACTCAGCGACTCAGCGCTTTGAATGGCAGGCGCTGACGGAGTTAGCGGTGCGCGTGGATGGCACTGAGGTCGTGCTTGATGCAGACGTCGCCGTCCGCACCGATCGAGAGAAAAGCGAACAGTATCGCGCGTCTCTGCAGCAGCAACTCGCGGCCGTGCTGGCGGCTCGGAGCGACGACGTGGAGCGCATCCAACGAGAACTCGACGAGAAAACCATGGCGCGAATGCGTCAGTACGCAGTTAAGTCGGCCACTAACAAACCCGCGCCAGGAAGCCGTTGAATGGATGGGCCAATGCCTGTATTTCCTGTTTTGTTAGTCGAGAGCTGCAGCCGATTTTTTCCAAGCTTTGGCTTTCAACTCATCCAGAAAACTACGTGGTGCTGCATCGGCGTGGGCTGTCGAGAGTGCAAACATAGCTGGTGGTGGTGGCGGGAGCGACTTGGTATTTGACGCTGGCTCATTCGCTGCTGTCGGAGTTTTGTCACTAGATAGTGACGTTTTCTTGGCTATGAGCGCGAGTTCGTCCAAAAAGCTCATCTTCTTGGGCGACTCACTACTGTTCAATGTGTTCTCTATGCGATAAGAGCCACAGCCGTCGCTGGGCTGAATACCGGCTTCGGGCGTCTTGTTCGCTCTTCGCTTGAGCTCGCTGAGAAAATTGAGGGGCGCGGCCAAGTTGGCTCTGCCGAACAACGACGGCGCGTCTGGCGCGTTTTCCGGTTTGTTGCTGGTCACTGCTTTTCTCTTCAACTCGTTCAAGAAATCGAGTTTCATTGTCGGCTTCGCTGCCGTGTTCGCCCAAGTGTTCTCGCTGGGGATGGCCCCCGCTGCTGTTGCTGCTGCAGCGGCCAGCTCCTGCTTCTGTAGCAGCGCCAAGAGCGCTTTGGACTTGGGCTTGGGCGGCCCCAGTGGAGCCGCAAGTTTTGGAATGGCTGACAACGTTGAAGACCGCGGACGATTGCCTTCAGCTTCTGGAGCTGTGACGTCGGAGGTTTTGGGCAGCGATGAGCGTCTTTGTACATGTACTTGGTCACTGGTCGCTGGAGTGAGAAAAGGCGCCTTTTTGGGCGGCGGAGAACCAAAGATCTCGGCGACGGGCAGCGTCGTGTTGCGTTTGGTGCGCTGAGGGCTGCAAAAGTCGTTCTGAAGGAAGCGCAAGACCTCGGCGGACACGCGCAGGGACTTGACGCAACGGATTGCGTCATTCTCCACCACTGGTGCGGATGGCTGTGGTTGTGAATCCCCAGTCGTCATCGCCTCTGTGGTGAACTGCCGCTCAGATCCTGACGGGAGAACCATCTCGTTGGAACCATTCTGTGCGGATCGTTCAGAAAAATTCTCTGTTGCTACAACCTCTGCTGATTTGGCATCGACAATGGTGCTTTCTGTTGCTGCAGCAACGGCTGCAGCGTTGGCTGTGGCGGTGGCAGCGGCTGCGGCGGTAGCTACGATGTCATCCGCCAGTCCTTTGTCGCGGTCCGCGATGGCTTTGCTCAGCTCGTTGCGCCTCGCTTCAGCCTCTTCCTCGACCGACAGTTTCTTGAACGCCGCGCGCGCACGCGGCTTGAGCTCAATCTCCCCAGAGAACGGGCCTGGGATCCGTGCCGCTCGCGTCTCCGGAGTCAGCGCGCGGATCTTTGCTGCCTCCGCGAGAAACTGGTCGTAACTGGGCGTCTGCGTGCTCCACTGGCGCTCCGAGTGGTCGATCTCCGACTTGAGTGCATCGCGCGTTTTGCACAGCGTCTGGAAAGTCTGCTTGGCCTCATCTCGAAGCTTGATCAACGTAGCCTTGCCGAAGGTTTGCTGGAGCTCCTCGGATCGTGCATCCTCAGCGATCGCTAGATACTCGCTCTTGGCGGTCGGGATCTCTTCGTTGTCTAGCTTGTCACGTCGGGCTTGCTTTTGCGCAAGCCGCTTGAGCTGCAGCTCGAACCTGTCGATCCGGGACTGGATCTCCTCATCGGTCGGGTACCGGTAGACCGTATTCAGCAGCTGCTTGTCGCTCAGCGGCTTGAGCGGCACTTCAGCTCGCGTCCCCCTCGACGGGTCCCAGCCGGCTTTGATGGTCCCTCCGCGCTGCTGCTTGATGAGTGTGCGCACGTGGTCCATGAACTGGCGCTTCCAGTCGGCTTTCTTGCCTTCCTTGTCAAACTCGAACGCTTCCGGCAGCACTTCGCACACGGCGCGGAGCTCGTGGATGTCGTAGCTCGCGAAATTGGCAAAGTGTGATACGCATTCGACCGCCAAAAAGTTGTCGCGCACGATGTCACTCTCGTGGGTCACTAGCCAGTGGAGCAGGCGGTTCTGCTTGATGTAGAGCGCGAGATCGTACGTGTAGAGAACTCCTTCGCCTGTCTCTCGTGCGCGTTCGATCAACGCGTCCACCGTGATCTGCTGGATGTCCTGCGGCACAAGACTGCGCAACAGCCGCAGGCTCTCGAGATTGGCCTCGCGCTGGGCCTCTCTCCACTGGCGCTCGCGCTTGGCCATCTCCATGGCGTACTCCTTGGACTGCTCTTTGCGCGCCTTCCACACCTCGATGTCGCGCATGGCCTTTTCCATCTCGGACTCTTTGCGCTTGAGCTCCTTGGCTTTGGAGCCGGCGAACCGCTGCGCCGTCTGGACGCCTTGCTCGCACAGCGCCACGAGCTTGTCACCGACGCACTCGGGGATGCAGCGTAGCACGGTGAGGAAGGCCGCGTTGACCTCGGCGGCGTCGGGCGAGAGGAACTTGAACCGCGCGCAGGCCGCAGCGAGCGTGTCGGTCTCTTTGCCCAGTGTGACTAGCAGCTCGTTGAGCCTGGTCATCTCGTCTGTCATCTGGGTCTGCATCTGAATCATGAGCTGCTTGGCGACATCGAGCTGCTGCTGCGCCAACGTCATGCTGCCGTCGTCGTCCTGCGCGCGGTTGGCTCCGTCGACGGCTGATTCGCCGCTCTTCGCCAACAGCAGCTCGCACGCGATGCGCGACTCCTTGAGCTCCTGTTTCCGACGCATGACGTCCGTCTGACAGGCTGCGAGCTTGGGCTTGAGCTCGGCGACAAGATTGTTCTTCTTGATGAGCTGTATGAGTCGCTTGACCAGCGCCGCGCTGGCCTCGTCGCACGGCGTCTCCGATAGCAGCTGGATCTCGTACAAGAGCCTGTCATAGAGCTCCTCGGCCTCGTTCTGGTGGCGAGCGGCGGCCTCGTATGCGTTGCCCTTGGTGCTCTCCACTTTCCATTGGAGGTCCTCGTCCGTGAGCCCGAGCGAGTTCTTGAGCACAGTGATCTGCTCCACAAGTCGGTCCATTTTGCTGTCGCGCCGCATTAGCACGACGCTCGGCCGTGCTACAGCACCCGCTCCAGTATAGGACTCGTCCAGTGTATTCAACGAGCCACTAGACGGATTCCCCGCGCGGATGGGTGAAACACTAGGGCGCCTCTGCATGCCGCCAAAGTCCGAGACATTGGGGGCGACGATCGACGACGAAGTCCGGCGCGAAACCGGCACGAGTACGGCTGCAGTGAGCTGCACGTCGACGGGGTGACCGGGCGAGTCTTTGAATAAAGGCATGCCGACAGATTGGGGTAGAGGAGAACGTGTCAGCGGACGTGGCGTCATCGCTCCGATCTGGAAACTCTTTCTGCGACTCAGCGGCTTCACGCCTCGCTGGGTCTGTAGCTGGCTGCTGCTGGTCGGCACTCCCGTCGGGGCTACACTGGGGCGGCGCTGGAGCGAGGCCGACGACGATGCAAGTGCGTAGCTGGCCATGGTAGACGAAGACACCGAGTGGATGACCGCAGGCCCGACCTTGAGCGTCTTGCTCAGCAGCTGCGTGGCGATGGCGCTCTGCCGTCGCTGCGGCTTCCCACTCGGCCGCGAGGACGCTGCAGTCGACGGCGCATTCGAGAACTGTCTATTGTGCTGGCTAGTTTTTCGATCACTTGATGTTGACAGGAAATTGCCGCCGCTCGACCGCTGGTGGCGTGGCATCACCGCTCGGCCCTTGGATAATAGACTGGGACCGTGGACTCGTGTGCTCGCCTGGGGATTCGTTGAGCCCACAGAGCGATGGTGATGCGAGATGCCCTTTGAAATCCCGTAGACAGCACTGCCACTGTTGCTGGATTGAGCAGTGTGACTCGCAAACCCTGTTGCGCCCCCTGAGCTGGCCAGTTTGCTCTTCGGCGTCAGCAGCGACGGCGCTAGCGGTGACTTGTGCAGTCCATACTGTTGATACACCTGATCTTTGTGAGCGAGCTGGTCCACGCCTTGTGCATAAAGCCGCGTGTACGCCGATGGCTTGCCGTCTCGCTCGCGGAAGCGCAGGTGCTCGATGCCGCTTACTGGTGTCTTGGTGGCGGAAAAAGCCGCTGAGCGCGAAAGGGGCGTACTGTCGGCAAACGGCGGCGGCGGCGGTGATCCGGACGGTGAGCGCGTGATGTGGCCGGACGCTCGCTTCATGTCGTGCGGTGAAGATGCAGGATATCGCTCCGTCTAAATCCCGCATTCACGGGCACTAGAGAGACGCCGCTGCGCCTCGGCTGGACAACTGTTAATTTGGCTACATTTAGCACGCTTCCTACAATAGCTCTAGCTCTTCGTGTGGTCCACGTCTGGTTCAACGCATCGAAATTGTTCATGTTATGAACTTGTTTGAACCCACTGGATTCCGGGCCTAACTTTTCATTTTGGATTCTATACACTGATTCAAGTTAGACATCCGAATTCCCCTTTTGTCTCGCTCCTAACTTTCCAACTCTCCAACAAGTTTCCAATTTTCAACGCACCCAAACCAAATGGCCTCCACTGCAATGCGCTGGATCTGCGCGGGATGCGCGGTTGCCATCGATACCAACGCCAACGACACCAACGACGCCCTGCCTCAGCCGCCGCCGTGCGGCAAGTGCGGTGCCGCGCTCTCGCGGCCCTCGGTCTTCGACTGCGCACGACTCGGGCTGCTGCCGGAACTCGAGCAGCTCATCCAAGAGGTAGCCTACAATTTACCAACGTTGGTGGAGTTGGTGCGAGGCGCTCATTCCTTGAATTGGATTGTACTGGACTAGGACCCGCATTTCGACGTGAATGCGCTGGAGGCGGCCTCGCAGGCGACGCTGCTACACCACGCGGCCATCAACAGCAAAATGCGGGTGCTCGAGTTCCTCGCGCGCGAGTTTAGCGACGCGCTGGACGTGGACGCGCTCGGCGGACTGCAGCTGCGCACGACACCCCTTTTCTGGGCCGCGTACCACAACCACATCTACGCCGTCGAGCTGCTGCTGCGGTGCGGCGCCGATGCGAGCTTCACGGACGAGACCGGTTTCTGCGCGTTCCTCGTGGCGATCCACAAGTGCTTCCCCATTCTCGCGGCGTACTTGGTCGCCAAGGGCACGAACGTCGACGCGCGCGTGCAGGACTCCGAGCGGCGCACGGCGCTGATGCTGCTCTGCCAGCGCCAGCGCTTCCACTTGGACTCGTTCCGCATGGTGCTCAGTCTCGGAGCCGACTTTGACGCCGTGGACGCGGCGGGCAACACTGCGCTCCACCACGCCGTGGCGAACGATCTCGGCCTCGCGGTCAAGATGCTGCAGGACAAGGGCGCCGCCCCTGCCGTGACCAACAAGAGCGGCCAGTCGCCGCTGGATGTCGCGCGCGCGACTTTGGACGAGCGCTCGCTCGCGCGCCATCTGCTGGAAGAGGACGCGCAGCTCCAAAAGCTCGCGAGCTCCACGGGACTCGGCAAACAGTGGCTCGAGGACAACCTCTTCAAGCTCTCGTTCTTGGTGCCGTGGCTCGTCATCCCGACCTTTGCCTGGATCCTGCAGACAACGCACGGGCTGCCGGCCATCTTTCTCAAGGAATCCATTTTGCTAGTCTCCGCGTTCGGCGGCCTGAAGGTGCTCCAGCGCGGCTCATATGGCGACAAGCGCAAAGCGGCGGCGCTCATGTTCGGCATCAACGTGGCCTCTGTGTTCTGGCTCGTCTACTGTCTGCCTGCTTTGGTGGAGGACGCCGGGGTCGGGCTGGCATTCCAGTTCGTGACGTACGCGTGCGCCGTGCTGATCCTTGTATTCCTGTATCTGACCGCCGTGACCGACGCGGGAACCGTATTCACCACCTACCGCGAGAAAATCCACGTACGTGGGACTCGCTTGGGTGCATTTTCGTGATGTGCGCTGGCTAATGTTGTTTGCTTTGTCTCACTCGTTCAGAACATGCGCACGCTCGTCGAGTCTAAGTCGCCGAGCGCTACCAAGCTCTGCCTCACATGCCTGCACAAGCGACCGTTGCGGGCCAAGCACTGCGCCGAGCTCAACGCCTGCATCGCCAAGTTCGACCACTACTGCCCGTTCGTGGTGAACGCCGTCGGCGCGGAGAACCACCACTATTTCGTGGGCTTTCTGTTCTTCGCCGTGGTGGCCATCACCTTGGAGCTCGTGGTCTGCTGGTGGTACCTGCTCGTGCAGAACGACGTCGTGTGGACACACGGAATCTTCACGTTGCTCTGGTCGCTGGTCCATTTCCAGCCGCAGCTCGTGTGCGTGGCCGTGCTCGGCTTCATCCACGACCTCTGGATCGGCTATCTGCTCGTGTTCCACGTTTACTTGCTACTCGCCGCGCTCACCACGAACGAGGTCGTCAAGAACGAAAACCTGGACCGCGCCTACTCGCGCGGCGTCGTCCGCAACGTCATTGACTTCTTCCGCTGCGGCGGCCGCGTACCCGTCGACTGGCGGACGATCTATCGACTGGACGACTTTGTCTCGCGCACTTCAGCCGCTGCCAACGGCGGCATCAAGAAACAGATGTAAATACGCAGATAAACGGGCAAATCTAGAAACGTTAGTCCATGTTGAAGGCTACAGAATCCGCTCTAGACAGCGTAACCGCGCGCTGCGCGACCGCGGATTCAGTTCGATCTCTTGCTTCTTGGCCTTGATGGCCTTACGTTTGACGAGCTGGAAGCGGCGAGAGCCCATTTTCTTCAGCAAGTCCTGTGCTACCTCAGGCTCATCACCGTCCTCGTCGTCCTCATCGTCGTAGTCGTCGAAATAGTCCTCGTACTCTTCGTCCATCGTACGTCGCGTGAACGTGTCCTGCACAGAAAATAAAGTGAGTTTGAATGGCGTTGAAACAGCTGCATCCAGTGGAAGAAAAGAACGGACAAATCGTCGGAAGAGCAGTTTGATCGGTCGATCTTCAAGTGAGTGGAACGCGATCGTCGAGAGGCGGCCCGTTGGCGCCAGCTGCCTCACAAGCTGCTCGACACCGGCTGCTACGTGCGTGAGCTCGTCGTTGACGTGGATGCGCAGTGCCTGGAAACACTTGGTCGCCGGGTGGACACCAATGCCTCCGCTCTTCTTGAGTTTGCGTCCACTCCCACTAGTACTGTTCCACTTGCGCGCAATCCGCTCGATGCAATCGCGCAGGTCCGAGGTCTGCTTGAACTCGAGGCCTTTCTCATCGCGGTCGCGAACGATCGCCTTAGCATACTCCTTGGCGAGCCGCTCCTCGCCCAAATCACGGAAGATCTTGGTGAGCTGCACCTCGCTAGACGTGTTGAGCACCTGTGCAGCGGTGAGCGTGTCGTTGTCTTGCTGGTTATAGCGCATATCCAGAGGGCCGTCGCGCATGTAGCTGAAGCCACGGCGCGCCTCGTCGAAGTGGAAGCTGTTGGCGCCCAGGTCCACGCAAATGCCGTGCACCTGGTCGGGAAAATGCACCGACCGCAGCAGTTCCGTCGAGAGCTCGGCGTACGAGCCGCGGTGAAACACGACACGTGAGGAAAAGTCGGCGAGGTTGGCGCGCGCGACGGCCAGCACCTCCGGGTCGCGGTCGATGCACAGCAGCTGCGCGTGCGGGTCGCGCGCGAGCAGCTCCCTCGAGTGGCCGCCAAAGCCCGTGGTGCCGTCCACGAAGAACCGCGTCGCGGCGGAATCTAACGGCGTCTGCTCAGCAGAGATCGTAGCAGCTGCGGATACAGCACTGGACTGGCTGCCGCGGCGCTTGCGCGGCTTGGCGACCACGGGGTTGAGCCACAGCGTCACGGTCTCGTCCAGCAGCACGGGGATGTGCGCGGGCGTGGACAGCGGCGGCGGCTGCGCGTTTTCCTCGCTGTCGGATGCGGTCGACGCGTTCAGCCACGAGTAGAAGTCGCGCGCGTGGGGATCGCGGAGCCGTCGGCGCAGTCGCGGCAGCCGCGCAGCCGTCGCCGTCGAGATGATCGCCATGTCTCGGTCCTGCCTGCCACTCACTGCTTCTGCGCGTAACTCTTGGGGCAATTTTGAAAAGAGGGGTACACTACAAACCCACCTTGTTTTGGAGATTACACCAATTCGTGTACTGAGATAGAGTTCTCGACTCACCACTTAGTCCTCCCTTCCCACTTGGACCAATCTCAATCTGTACACTCTACAGGGCATGCTTGGACCATGGATAGTCACTTTACCCACATGCTGGTGCTGCCATAGTGCACCCCTACGCTCCAGCGCACAGATCTGTTCTTTCCTCCAGCGGCATGGACACGTATAATCCGCCCATTCCGAAATTCTCGCGGTGGACAAGCATGGCGTTCGGACGCAAGAAGCCGCAGGCGGCGGCCGACGACGACGGCGTATTCGCGGCTATGCGGTCGCCGACGGCCAGCGCGGACGCACGCTGGAAGGCCGACATGAGCAGTCCGCTCGACCGCGCTGGCCTGGCGTCGCAGTTCACGCTCTGGTGGATCAACGCGATCATCCAGCGCGGGTACAAGACGCCGCTGCAGGAGGACGACGTGTGGGACCTGCCCAGCACCGACAAGGCCGCCGTGCTGCAAGCGCGCTTCGAGCGCCACTACGCCGAGGCAGTCGAGCGCCACCGCAAGAAGAACAAAGACCCGGCGGCGGCGCCCCCGCCGCGGATCTTCCGCGCCATGTGGAACTCGACCAAGGACAAGATGGGCACCGCCATGGCCTTGCACTTTGTGAGCGCCGTTATGTCGCTGCTGCAGCCGCTGCTCATCAAGGCGCTCCTGCAGTACTTGCGCGGCGACGACAATATGTTCGGCATCTCGTCCGGTTACGCGCTCGCCGCGCTGCTCACGGTGGCCGCCTGCGTGAGCGTGAATGCGCTCGACTACGGCATGTTCCTCACGGCGCGCGCAGGCATCAACGCGCGCATGATCGTGGTCAACAGCGTCTACCAGAAAGTGCTCAAGCTCACGTCGACGGCGCGGCTGTCAATGAACAGCGGCGACATCATCACGCTCGCGGGCGTCGACAGCGACCGCCTCTACGACGCGTACGCGATCGGCATGTGGGCCATCGTGTCGCCGACCATGGTCTTGGCTGCGTGCATCATCATGGGCTTTCTCACCAGCGCGCTCGTCGCGGTGGCCGGCACCATCTCGTCGGTCGCGATCCTCGCGTATGCAATGACAAATTCGCGTCAAATCGCGAAGACACGTCACGAGATTCTTCAGGTCGCGGGCGAGCGCGTCAAGGTGACCAACGAAGTGCTGCAGGGCATCCGTGTCATCAAAATGTACGCGTGGGAGGCGTCCATCGCGGATCGCGTCGCCGAGGTTCGCGCGCGCGAAGTGAAGCTTCTCCGCAAGTACGACTACCTGCGCGTGAGCAACCTGATCGCGCTGACCTACGGCCAAACTTTCATCTCCGCCGTGTGCTTCCTCGTGTACGTCTACCAAGGCAACACGCTCACGGTGCCGACTGCGTTTGCGCTCCTGTCGCTTGCCAACGCCTGTCGCATGCCGTTCAGCATCTTCTCCAGTGCTGTCGTGTTCGCGTCCGAGGGTTGGACGTCGCTCAACCGAATCGCCAAGTTCCTCGCAGCCGACGAGGTCAAGCACGACGGGAGCACTCAGATCGAGCCTCTCGTGGACGGTCAACCCATCGTAGAAATCGTGAATGCTGACTTCTCGTGGAGTGTTCAGCCAGCAACTGGCACCAATGAATCGATCCCTCGACCCACTCTCCGCAACATCAACTTCACAGTCATGCCAGGCTCGCTCACGATCATTGTTGGAGCGGTCGGAAGCGGCAAGTCCA
>JAADWZ010000445.1:0-26759 GCA_023336445.1 Pythium dissimile
CGGCAAATCAAAGATCACACGTCGAACGGCAGTACACTGTACCTTGTTCAATTATGCTGATGGATGGATTCGAACCATCGACCTACGGATTAGAAATCGAGTGCTCAACCATTAAGCTGCACCAGCGTCACGACATGTACTTATATATGATGTATTGTCACAATATATTCAAAGTTTCATTTCAAAGTTTCATTTCAGTGACATTGTGTTGAGTGACATTGATCTTCTAATAGGGTTGGTTCAGGATCTTGGATATCATAAGCGACGCTCTTCTATAGAGAGCAGTTTTATGTTTTCACCCGCCGCTTACGATATCTAACATTGAGTATTCCCCTCACGGTGCAGATTCCAGTGCAATCGCATACAAAACGAAGCACAGCACTCGCTATACATCTTTCTTGGTCTGCGAGGCTTTGTCGATAACAAACAACAACTGCAGATAAGAACACCATTTATAGGGGAAACAAACGCACTTACGGTTGTACTTACTTGATCTGACTCGGCGGGAAGCTCCACCAATATATGAATATCGTCCTCTACAGTGACGAACCGCGTTCCGAGATACACCCGGTTCTCCAGTTTTCTTGTCTCAACCATCCGCTCCTTCATGAGTACTTTGATCGCATCAGGGGTCACTCCTCTCTGCACAGCCTTGATGTCATTGCTGCCAATGTTCAACCAAGAACTGCCGCGCTTCGCGAGATACAGTTTCAGCAGATCTGCATCTAAGTGAATCAAATTGGGCCTCTTGTCCTTGACTTTGTCCTTCAGATCATCGACCGTCTCGCTGATGTCGATATCCACAGAGAAGACGCTCCCGGCTCCAACCACGGCGCAGCCGCACAGAACAGCTTCACCATCGTGTTTCTTTTTGTGGCATGGCAGGTTTCCTTCTCGAAGCACAATTCATGTACAATTCATTTTACAATCCATTATGCAATTCATCAGTTGATCCCAAAATGGAAAAGACTGAAATCACGTTAATGACATACCCCAGTGAGCAATTCTGCTTCCCCGCTTTCATGACATGTGGAGTGACCATGCGGCTAATGAGTTAGTAAAATTGAGCAAACAGGGCGGCTAAGTGGACAAACCTCGTGAGTCACGAGTCACAATCACGAGTCATGATTCACTAACAAGAATGAGTAAATTAGAGCATGTATCGTGAATCTAATGTTACTGTGCGCTACTACACGTTACCGGGCGGCAGTAACAAATTCGTTAAACGATCTAGATTCAGTGGTCAATATCATGTTTCATATTGAATTCTATGTTCCGCTACTAGGTTACTATTGATTTTGTATTATTTCCACTCACTCACGACTCACGATCCGCGGGACACAAAATCCGTGGGTTCGAAGGGTGCTTTTTCTTTTCTAGGAAAATGAGAAAAATGTTAGCCAATCGAACAGACCCCTCAGTTCTGTTAAAGTGAATGGTCATGAGGCAATCCACGAGTTTCATTTCCTGTAAAGCATGCGGCACTATGAATACTGTGAGCAGTATCCGGGTCTAGCCTTCGATGTCAAGCAAAGTGCAGTACGAATAAGCCAAACACATTATACAGCTACAGTTGAGCTGTAGAGCGCCGCGTATTCGGCCATTTTTGCTCGCAAAAATGAGGGACATGCTCTCGGGCCGCCGTCACAATCAAGCTCCCGTTCCTTTTTGTTATTGTGAACTCGTAAACGTCTTGAGCTCAGCTTCGCTTAGTTTCCCTTCCTATTTTTCTTCTTGTGCACCCTTTACCAGATGGAGGTGCTGAGAAGGCAACAGTTACCGAGATATCTATCTCGGCAACTGTTGCCTTTCTCAGCACTTCAACACGGCGTCATCGTACTTAAAGAGCATTTCGTGGATCTTGCAGTAAGTTCGGATTACGGTATGTATCCTCATCTGTCCCTCGTTTCGTCCATTTCCCCCACTGCAACGTCCTAACACGGAACACAGCGTTCCCCCTTATCTGTGTGGTCTTCCAGATTTCCCCACAGAAGAACGAACAAGGGAAACCAAGGGAAAGCACCGAAGGAGAGACTGGTCTCTACGAACCTCGAGAGCCGAACGTAACAGCGAACCAGCCAGCAGCGTCCATGCAGTATCCACACGGAGGAGCACCTCCCCCGCCGCCGCCTGGTCCACAGGGCGGCGTGTACGCGCAGCAGCACCAGCCGCAACCGGCCAAGGGCGGCGGCATCCCGTACATCGGCTCGCGCATCAGCCTCATCTCCAAGACCGACATCCGCTACGAAGGGTTCCTCTTCAACATCGACACGCAGCAAAGTATGGTCGCGCTTCAGCACGTGCGCTCGTTTGGCACGGAAGGCCGCCGTCCGGACCACATTCCGCCGTCGGACCAGATCTTGCCCTACGCGACGTTCAAGGCCTCGGAGATCAAAGATCTCCACGTGTGCGAGGCAGCACCGCCGCCAGCGTACGGAGGAGCGTATGCGGCTCCGCCACCACCACCGCCTATGCCACACCAGCAGTACGCGCCGCCACCTATGCCGCACCACCAGTCGCAGCCTCCACCGCCACCGTCCGCGCCGGTGCCACGCCAGCCGCAGCCGCCGCAGTCGCCTCTTAAGCCCAAGCCAGCGGCGCCGACGCTGCTCACGCCTGGATCAATGACGAGCGCGCGTATGAACAGGCCGGCATCCCCGCCACGACGACAGGAGCCCCCACATCAGCAGCAGCATCAGCAACAACACCAACAACAACACCACCAACAACACCACCAGCAACAACAGCAGCACCAGCAGCAGCAGCAGCAACAACACCAGCAGCAACACCAGCAGCAGCAAGAGCGTCAGCAACAGCAGCGATCGCACGCGCCTACCAGCGATGGTAGCAACTCTAGAGGTGGCCGAGATGCTGGTGGGGCCCGAACGATTCCCGGCATGGGCGGCCACTTGCTCAAGCGCAAGGAGCGCCGTGTACCAGGTGGCGATACCGACAGTGCCGCCGTCTCGACAGGGTTGGATTTCAACTTTGAGTCTGGTCTCACGACTTTCGACAAGGAGGAAGAGTTCTCGAAGCTGAGCGTCGATGAGAACAAGAGCAAGGTACGCTTTGCCACATGTTAGTTTGGTGCGGTTTTATCACTTACACGTGGTGTTTTGTTTTGATTCGTAGGGCTCGTACCAGAAGTCGTCGTTCTTCGACACAATTTCGTGTGACGCGCTGGATCGCCTGGAGGGAAAGCAAAACCGCTTTAACTCTGGCCAGGAGCGAAAGCTGAACACCGAGACCTTCGGTGCCGTTGGCCTCAACAACAACAACCGTCGTGGTTTCCGTGGTGGTCGTGGCGGAGGCAACCGACGAAACAACGGTGGCGGCCAGCGCAATGGCGGAGGTCGTGGTGGAAACGGCGGTGGAAACTGGAACCGCAACGGCAATCCGACGCAAGCATAGAACCACGGTCTGGTTAGAGCAGCGTTAGTCGATACCATTTTTCGAGCCAAGAATTCAGATTGACTTTCAATGTGCGAGATTGCTTCATTGAATATGAGAGACTAGATTGGTGTGAGAGGCACAGTCATGGAGGACTTCCGTAGCCCCCGCGACGATTATGACGATTCCAATCCAGTGTTTTTAGCAAATGGTTTGCGCGGGATCTGCTATGATTGATGTTTGGTTGATGTTTCGTGATCTTACTCAACTTAAATATGTATCCGAATTGTGACGATGATTGCTTTCAAGTACAACGCGACTGGGATATGGGGACAGAAGCGCTATGCTGACAGTAAAATGCTGGTAGGACACTTCCTTGGCTCTCGTCTTTGTGGACAAGCTGCCCGCCCTTGCGACTCCTACTGGCTCGCGCACTCCTCGATCTGTTTGACGGCTGCGTAGTACGTCTCGCGGTTGACCTCCATATCTCCCTACAAAGTAAAAAGCAACAAAAAGATGAGTGATCTGATAAGCGTGCCAGCCAGCAAAAACTGTGACTCACCGCGTTGTTGAGCGTAGTATACGTGCAACCAACGAACTTTTCGACAAGTTGCTCGTGTTCTGGCGAGATTGCCACGACCTGTTTGACGTGGAGATCAAGGCGCGCAGTGTTCACCTTGTTCGTGAACCAGGTCTCGATATCGTTTGTCGTGACCATCGGCTGGTCCTTGGCGATCCATTCGAATGGCGGCGTTCCGGCGAAGAGCGAGTAGCGGAACCTGACATAGCAGTTGCCCTCGATCCAGTCGGAGAGCGCGTTGAACGCGTCGACATCGCCACCTTGCAAAACGCTGATGTTGTCCTACAGACAGAAAACGGTTCGGGGTTAGTCACGAGTCAAGATACGACGGTTGGCGAATCGAGGATGGCTCACCGCATGGAACTTTCTCGCCAGGCACGATCCGAGCGCGCTGTAGTGGAAGTTGATGATTTGCTTCAAAAGAGCAACACCATGCGCATCACGCCCGGCCTCGGCAACGTTCAAAGCCATGGTCTTGAGGTGCTCGAGGTACTTCTGCCACTCGCTGTGGTCGATCGTGTTCGACTGGTCCAAGTCAAGAGCCCAGAACGGTGGCACCTCAGGCGAAGCTGGACTGAACGGCCACACCATGTCGTTCCCAAAACCAGTGGGGTTGTGCGAGATCACGCCGGAATAATCATCAGTGGTGGAATAATCATCAGTGGTGTACTCCTCGGGCTCATTCACTGGGATCGATCCGAGTCCGCTGTCGACAGGTGGCTGCTCCTCGACGGGCGGGTAGTATCCATTGCCACCGGTGGTTGGTTCCGTGTATGGTCCTGGTCCTCTGCCAATGACCTGGGGCTCCTCATGAAGGACGAAGTCTTCGATCGTTTGGATATAGCCTGGACCACCGGCCCCTTCGATGCGCTCTTCGACTGGGACAACCTCTTCGACAGGTGGTAAGAAGCCATTGCCACCAGTGGTGAATCCCTCGCCGCCGTTGGTTGGCTCTTTCTGGGCAGGCGGCGAGTAGCCAGTGCCAGCCCCGCCAGTGGCAAACTCTGGCTGGGAGTTGGTCGGGTACGATCCAAGTTTGCCGACGACGTTCCCTTCCAATGGCGTGATGCTTGCGATTGGCGTCTCATCAACAGCGGGGGCGTACCCAATCCTAGCGCCGCCGGTGGAGGGCTGTTCGTAATTGGTTGAAGTAGTCGACTCTAGAGGAGTGTACTTGTCCATGGGAATGATCTCGGTACCTGACAGAGTGTCGGCGACTGGCTCGCGCCTAGTCACATCGGTTTCGCTCGTGGTCGTGGACGGCGCACTGGTGGTAGCTTCTGGCTCGGTCGAGGGGACCACGTCATCATAATTGACGTTATCGCCGCCGTCGTCGTTGACGACGCTGTCGCCGTCACCTGTGCCATCACCGCCATCACCACCCAGATCTCCGATCCGTTTGCTCTCCTCTGGAGTCGGATCGGCGGTTTCGTCAGATCCCACGTCAGCGTTGGCGCTGACCTTGACACCTGGGTTCATGCACTTGTACACGGCGTTCATGACAGACGTGAACGCCTTCTTGTTGTACGTGCGCGTCCACTTCTGCTTCTTCAGACACGGCAGTGCCACGTTGTTGTAGTAGTTTTTGATGCTGGCTTTCACCTTGGCCCTGGTGGCGGCGTCGCGGATCTTGTTGGCAGCCATCATATCTCGATCGGCAAACAATTTCCATCGGCCCTGCACACGAGAGAGCTGGATTTTAGCGTTGAGGCGTTCTCCCAGCTTAGTCGTGACAGCCTTGTACGTCGGAACGATGTTGGAGTCCATGATCAGCTTGGGAACAGCGGCCGCTTGAAGGTTCTCCATCCCATCCGCGCTCGACGCCGCCGCCGCCACCAGCGTGGCCGCGATCCAGAGAACCGTCGACATCTTCATCGTTGTGTTGGCTTAGAGACCTCAGCACCAGCTGGTTAGAAAGCAATTGAGCCCTGTGGGCTCACGACTAGAAGGCTTGAGCTCTTCGTCATGGGAGAGCTCTTCCGTTGGCTGGAAAATACTCGGCGACCTTCCTGGCGGCCCCGTAGCCGCTCAATAAGAAATGGACGGTGGGAATCGAACTTCAAGAGGAGGTAGGCGCCAACGCCGAGCAGTCACAATGGCGACCGTCAGCATTTGATATATTCGAAGCCACCAGACCTTGCAAAGCGTCAGGAAGTACAAGATCGCGTCGGTTCACAAACCAAAACGAAGAGGGAATCGCAAAAAGATCGCGTCGCTTCGTGGCCAACGAGGATTTTTTTGACCCTTCGCTGCTCCCAAGAACCAAGAAATGGCTACACAGGTTGCCAAATGTTGAAGTGGTGAGTGTAAAGATGATACGATCCGGCGGCGTCCACTCAGGCCGACCTGACACCAACAAGTCACTTCCAGTCGTCGTCGTCGCTGCCGTCGGAACTGGACGCCTCGCTCGGGTCGGAGTCGTACGCTGTCATCTCGCGCCGCTCGAGAATGCGCGCGATGGAGCTCGCGAACGGCGCGCTCAGGTGGGGCAGCGACTGCGAAGCGCGGGTGTGGACGGGCGGTGGGGTACGCACGACCGGGCGGAGCTGTTGCTGTGGATTGAAGACATCGTGCTATCAGTGTGAGTACGGGTGGCGTATGAGTGTATAGTCGGTCCACTGGGATACGAACCATGCGGATCTGTTGGAGGAGGTTGGCTCGAGGTGAGAGCAGCCCTAGAGGAGGAGGCGGCGGGGGGACTTCGTCATCATCTTCGGCCGCACTGGCTTGGATATGTCGAAGCTCTGAGCGCCTGAGCTGCAGTTCATTCAATAGACTCGGAAGTCGAACTCGTACTGCCGCGTTAAACGGTTCTACTGGAGGAGGCGGAGGCGGGATGAACGAGTTCCTTCGGCTGTCGAGACCGGGATATGACATCGAAGGAGGAGGAGGTGGTGGAACCTCCTCGTCATCATCCTCACCAGTGTAGAAAGGCAGTCGAGGGGTCATATTCTCTGAATATGGTGGCGGCGGAGGAGGAGACGGGGGTGGGGGCGGAGCTCCTCCCATCCACGTGTCTTCCTCTTCGTCAACGTAGTCGTCGTGACCTGGTGGGGGTGAAAGAGGAGGAGGAGGAGGTGGTGGTAGTGTCAGAGGAGACGGAGCACCCACTTGACACGGATCAAAGTACGAAAGCCCTTGATCAGCGAACGAAATCTCGGCTCCTCCAGTACCCGACGACCCCACCAGTTCTCCGCTTCTCCTCTGCGCGGGCTCATTAAAATCTCCCAGAAGATCGTCGCCCGGGTCGTCAATTTCTTGCATGAATGCGCCGGCGTATGGCACTTCGGTTGGCCCAAGCGAGACGCGTGGAGCTTCAGGCTTTGCGTCTCCAGCAGCTCCGCTATCAGGCAAAGCCGAGTCCGTAGCTCCACCGTCCTCTGACTCCTTATCCAACGAGAGGCTCTTCCTTGTCAGCGAGATGCGCTTCTTCTTTTCGGTGCTACTGGTGAGTGCCGCTGGAAGCTGTCTGCTGTCTCTTGGCAGCGGAGGCTTGAGCAGTTCTTTACCTTCACCGGTACCGTAGCGCTCTTTCCACGAGCGAATGCTGAGGAATTTCATTTTTTGCTGGACGGCAAGTCGCTCCTTCTCAGTCTCTACGGCCTCTGGAGTGGCGACGGCATTCCCATCGCAGTTCTGGTTGTTGCATCCCCCAACTGCCGCCATCGCGAGACTCTTGCGCTGCTCCTTGCGGTGGCGCCGTCGCTCGTCACGCTGCTGCTCTGCGTGCTGCTGGCGGAACGTCTCGTGCTGCATCCAGTCCTCTTTGAAAAACTCGGGGTTGCTGTACTTTTTGCGGTACTCGGAGATGTCGGGACAAAACTCGGTGAACACTTCAAACGGCGGCGCCGGCTCACAGCGATCGTAGGCGGCCTGCATCGCGGCCGACATGGCGCGCGGCTGCGACGCAAAGCTCAGCTCCGGGACCTGAAGCACTTGGTCCGAGACATCAGCAGTCGGGAGGCGGTGGATCGCTTCCGCGCTACCGTCCAGCACGACGGCCGCCACGGTGTCGACTCGATCCGCGAGACAGGTCAGCCGCTGCGCGAATCGCTCGCTGTCCCCGCGCAGCTCGGTGAAAATGTCTCGTGCATGGGCCGCAACCTGAGCTATGGGCAGCAACTCACGAAGGATTAGTAGCCGACACTCACTAGCTACTCTGCACATGGCAACGCACCGATCTGGTCGATCACACCGGCGATGCTGTTGGCGTGCGCGTGCCGAAGAATCTCCTCAGGTGAGCTCTTGACTGGGAGCGCCAGCAGTGGATCTGCAGTCGCCTGCGTGCCCGCATACGCCGGCACATGGCGCGTCACCATGGTTGCATCCCACATAAAAGCAAAAGCGACTGTTGGTGGTTTAGTTGTGAAATGGAAGATACGAATATTTGGATCTGGGTTAGGCGACCGAGAGGTCGTCGTTGAAGTAGATATAGAGGCTCGGCTTATACGCGTGCTCGTCCATGTCGAGCTTCTCAAAGAGGGGCGTCTCGTCCACGATGCCGTTCTCCTCGAGCGTGCGGCCCATGTGCAGCGGCACAAACTCGTCGTCGTCGAGACACTTCCACGAGTAGCTCTTGGCATGGGCGTTGAACGCCAGGTACCGCGTCTGGATGTCGTTGATGGTCTCTTCGCAGCACACTTGAAGCGCGTGGCGCTGCTGCGTGAGCACGTTGACGATCTCGATCCAGCGCGCTTTCTTCGTGAGCAGCCCCACGACGTACTGTGGGTCCTGCCACCACGGCAGGAGATCCGCCGTGTTCCAAGTGGCGGTCGGTTCTGGAGGCGAGACGTGGAGGAAGCGGCCGTACGGGAGGAACGGCAGCTCCACATTGAGCGCTGGATCCACGTGCCTCTTGACCTAATGGAGGCCCCAAATCGTCAGTTTCAGGGCTTACCGACTGGATTGTCACTCTTCATCTGCCTTACGAACCTCGAGTGTATCGCGGTCAAACCAGTGGGAGATGTCTTCGCCCGCGTGGCGCACGAGCGGTTGAGTGAGAATGCCTACCCCAACCAAACTTATCCCAGTGAGTTATGGTGGGGAAGAGACTCACGCATCTCCCCTTCTCAATCACGAGTACCACTCACCGCGATTGTACCTGACGAGCTCCGAGATGTCGAGCACGCGGTGGTAGATGGCCACGTAGCAGTCCTCCGCGCGGTTGTGCATCGCGACCTCGGCCGGCGTGAAGAACCGCGAGCGCTTGGGCTCTTTGGCGGTCGCCGCCGACTTTGAAGCCTCTGGCGATGGAGCAGTCTCCGTCTCCATACCAAGGTCGCCAGAACCTTCGTCTGCCATTTCTTGCGCAATCAATGTCGCCGAAGAGCTACAGCTTTTCTAAACGCGGGTGATGTGGAGCCATCTTTATCTTGAAACGACGTGTCCCGTGTGATCCGTATTTAAGATCCGGGAAGAGTCCCGTGAATACCGAACGGGGGACAAATCCCCAGCCAAGGTATTCCACCCCACTAGGGTGGAATACGTGGCAATTCGTTAGAACCCCCTCTGCGGTATTATTGAGCACTACCCCAGGGGTATAAATGATGCACAGTACTCCAGGGGGAAACCAAAAGACATTAAGTTTCTGAACTTTTGCTCAGCACACCATTGCTCCTCCTTCATTCAGGCGATCACCATCACATCAACCACCAACGTAGCACTAACGCCAGACCCGCAGAACGAGTATAGAGCAATCGCTCGTTCTCTAATCCATCAGGGCGGTGGGCCTCTCGCACTAGCCATCACTCCGCTTCTTGCTGATCTGTCCCACCAATCACACCTCGCGTTCTGATTGGCTGATATATTGCCCCACCCTGCTGTATAATTTATTTCTTGTCTCGTGGCTCGTCGCCCATCTCCTCATCCATGGCTTTTCATGGCACCAGCTCAAAATGACCACCTTCAAAAACAAAGCTCATTCGGCAATTCGCCTCATCCTGTACACACGTCTCCATCTTCACCATGACCAAAGTTCGAGCGCAGCCGCAGCCACCGACCGCCCAGCAGAAGCACCGCCTCGCAGAGGTGGAGGCCCGCCAGAGCAAGCGCGCCAAGCTTGAGAACCTCAAGGTCACGACCATCCGTCCGCTCGTGCCGCCGTCGTGCGTGATTGAGGAGCTGCCGGTCACACCCGAGGTGTACGAGACCGTGACGGCCGCGCGCAAGGGCGTATCGGACATTCTCCACGGCAAGGATGAGCGCGTGGTCGTGGTCGTTGGCCCGTGCTCGATCCACGACGTCGCCGCCGCGATGGACTATGCGCAGCGCCTCAAGGCGCTCGCCGATGAGCTCTCCAAGGACCTGCTCATCATCATGCGTACCTACTTTGAGAAGCCGCGCACGACCATCGGCTGGAAGGGTTTGATCAACGACCCGGACCTTGACCAGTCGTTCAACATCAACAAGGGTCTCCGCGTCGCACGCAAGTTGCTCCTCGACGTGAACGCTCTAGGCCTCCCAGTCGCGCTCGAGTTTCTCGACACGATCTCGCCGCAGTTCACAGCCGACCTCGTGGCCTGGGGCGCCATCGGTGCGCGCACCACCGAGTCGCAGCTTCACCGCGAGCTCACCTCGGGCCTCTCAATGCCTGTGGGCTTCAAGAATGGTACGAGCGGCGACATGAAGATCGCCGTCGACGCCTCGGTGGCCGCCTCGGGCGCGCACAACTTTTTGGGGCTCAACGAGCACGGCCTCGCGTCGATCGTCATGACCAAGGGCAACAGCGACTGCCACGTGATCTTACGCGGCGGCTCGAAAGGCCCCAATTACGAAGTCGAGCATATTGACCAGGCTGCCACTATGCTTACCAAGGCCAACTTGTCGTCGAAAGTCATGGTCGACTGCTCGCACGGCAATTCGCGCAAGCAGCACGCCAACCAGCTCAAGGTGTCGTCGTACCTGGCGGACTTGATCAAGAACGGCCACCAAAACGTGCTCGGGCTCATGATCGAATCCAACATTGTCGAAGGTAACCAGTCGCTCGGCGACGACCCGACCACGCTGGTCTACGGCAAGAGCATCACTGATGCGTGCATCAACTGGGACGACACGGTCGTTGCGTTGCGAGAGCTCGCGCAGGCGGTCGCCGCTCGACGAGCGACTGCGGGAGAGAGCGACAACGCCACCGACCCCGCGGAAGAATCGTGAACTCGCGTGGACAGTTTGCGAGATGGAAAAAACACCTAATTTAGCATAATCATATCCAGATTTTCGACACAACCAGGACCTCATCTTCGTTTTCGGCTAACTTACACTTCCTCAGATGGAGTAGCGATTGCGGCGGCTGCGCAGACGCGTGGTTTTCTTCTCCGTCGCTTTAATGTTTGGCGAGTTGGACGAAATCCATTCCCACACGACCATTTGCTTGCCGTGAATCCTACAAATCAAAATATGAGAACAAAACACTTCCATATAAGTCACTGATTCCACGTACGGAGCGATGTGAGATAGCACGCGGGAGTCCTCGGCGACGATAGCTGCGACTGTGGGCCAGACCGACTCACGCAGCCACTTGCCGTCACGCGGCGATACATTGGGCAGTGTGTCGAACAGGTTGTCTCGAAGGTGGCTCGCTGGGTAAAAGCGCTCTGTGCGATGCGATCGGCCAAGCAAAAAATATCGCACTTCCTTCACCAGACGATCGACGAGCGCGCGCTTAGTCTTGTACACGAGCCACCTGCGGTAGATCAGCGTCGCCAGCGCGAACACGGTGACCACGATCGCGATAATGTGAGCGTGAGTGAGCAGCTGGCTACGAGCACGACACGACCACGGCGCGATGCTCGTGGAGAATTGGATCAGCATGTCGCCACGCTCCTTCACTTCGTTCGAGCCGACAAACGTGCTGATGTGTTCAAAGTTGATCTGCGCAACCTTCTGGAAGCTCGACAGCGCCAGGTCAAGCGAGCGGTTGAACACATATCCAGCAGCGGCGTTGCCCGAGACCGCAGCCAGCGAGATGTTCATCAGCGTCTCAGCGAACGGCGACTTGAGCACGACTTCCTTTAGCTCTGAAAGCAACACGACGACGCGAGCAGCCGACAGTTCCTCCAAGCGCCACCCCGACGATCCGCCTTCCCACAGAGACGGAAGACCAGGTGGGCCGCCACACACTTGCTTCGTTGCCTTGTCCGTGACGTGTCTCTCAATAGACTTGGCGATCTGTTCCAGCGCGTACTGGACTTCCTTGGACTCAACACAAGACCCCTTCCGTTCTTCCAACGGAGGCAGACACGACACGAGCGTGCCGTTCGAGCACACACCAAACAACGGACACGCACGGCAGTCCGTTCGATAGGTCTGCAGCGCTGTGAACTCGGACTTTTCGCCAACAAGCGTCAACGTCGTGGCCTCGCCTCCCATCTCGCCAAGCATCGCCGTGTTGTTGTCACAATATGGGAGGGGCGGCTTGAAAAGAGTCATCAATAGCGGGAAGGCGATATCCAACGCGCAGATGATTCCCGCCCCAGCCAGTACCCAGGTCACAAAGCGCCGCAGACCCCATCGGTGCGCGTAGCTGAACTGCGCGACCTTCAACTCGGTCGACACGTCGTCGTCGTCGTCATCTTCGTCGAGGAAAGCGTCGTTCTCGGCAGCTTCAGCTTTCGCATTCTCGGCATCGTCACGCGCTTGCTGCGCCTCTATGGAGACCACGCCGCGGCGAACTGCGCCCGTGGATGGCGACGCCACAGGCTTCAAGACATTGTCGAAGCTCCACTTGGCCCTGGGCGTTCGTAACATATCTGCGGTGACCACGGGCGCATTCGGATCCAGCGACTTGCGCGCAGTCGACGCCGCCAGTCGTCGTCGTCGCAGGAACTGGATCTCGCGCTCTTCGCTGTCCGTTTTCGAGTGCTCAGACGGGAAATGGCGGTCCACACGCGGAGTCGAATGGGACATGAGCGCGGACAAGATGTCGTCGCCCTCAAGCGTCTCAAGCTCGGCGACCGTCGAAACGTGTTCCAAGTCGACCATGCCGTCGCTTGTTCGCGGGACGAGCGGGCTGGGTGACGGCGCCGCGCTGCCGCGGTGGCGCGTTGGCGTGTCGAGAGCCGAAGCGGGACTCTGATGCGTGGAGGAGACCGAGCTTTGGTAGTCCGGGAACTTGAACGGCGAGGAGGTCGTGCTCGGCGGCGTCTTCACCACCGATGGATCCTGATACCAGCCACACCCAAGTTAGGCTAGATTCGACCCCGTTTCCAGCCTCACCCCGTCAACAAACAGAAAATACTCACGTTATGGCGAGCGAATAGTCCATGTGCACCACCCGAGGTCGAGCGGTGGCTCTGCGGGGGCGTCGCCGGCGCCTGCGCTGGCCGCATGTGCTGCACTTGCTGTTCGTACGCGAGGTACCGTTCATGTGCATCCGGTGCGTTGCCCGCCGACAGTCTATCGCTACTCTCACGCTTAACGTGGCGCTCGTCATGGCGCTTCAACGCCGACGCCGACAGCGCCATGTTCGTGGAACTGCTGCTCTTCCCACCGTCATGCCCGACGGTCACGCGGCGATTCACACGCGCGCTGGCAGTCGCATGCGTCGTCGTCGAGCGCGGCGGTGAGGACGTGCGTATCTTCTTGACAGGCTCGCTCTGGCGCCCACGTGAGGCGCCAGATGCCGCTGCTGTATACGCCGACTGCGCAGCAGCAGCCGTGGCCGTGGCCGCCGTCACCGTCTCTAATTCAGTGAGCTTGCGCTTGACGCTACTCTGTGCCACGGCGCCACTCGAGAGCCACGCGGTGGTTTGCTTCGTCGCCAGCCGGTGCGCGCGCTCCTCGGCGATCGCCTTCATGCGCGCCTCTTGCTCCTGGCGCGCGTAGTCGAGTGAGCGATTGTACTTTGACACAGGCGAGAGAAACGAATCGTCCGATCTTGCGTTCCGCGCGGCCGCGGACGACGCGGGCGCGTAGCTGGCGCTTCGCGGCGCCTTTGAAGTGCTGCGCGGCGGCTGCGAACCGCTCGAGGGCGTGGAAAACCGCGGTGGAGGTGTCGCCATGCGGGTTCAATTCAAGTGCTTGCAGTGCCGGCGTGTGTGGATGTGCCCACGCTCGTTTGGTTTTTGAAAGTCTAAACAACCGCGCGCGCTATCCGATACGAACCAGAAGCAGTTTGTACCGTTCGATTGATGATCGGTTAGCAACCCATTGTGGTCGAAATAATCACTAATAGAAGTAGGTTGAACTCACATGCGTAACTTTGGATTGGCTGAAAATGAACAGCGACCCCATGTTTCCGCAAGTGGATGAATGGCCATTCTTCTCGCAGCGGCAACTATATACTTCCCGAACAGGTAACCACGCCGCGCGAAAAGGCAGCCATGGTGGCTGAACACGACGCCTCCCAGCAGCGCGCTGCGAGCTCGCCAGCCAACGCCACGCTCTCCACAGATGCACCAAAGCAAGCGCTTTCCGACTGTGGTCTCGCGGCGTCCGAGCGCTTTTTCTGTGAAGAGTTGGAGGAGGATTTGGGCGACACCATCGAGTCGTCAACGGCGGACGAGCAGCGCGCCACGCAGCGCGACAGTATGGTCCAGTACGTGACGCAGAACCTCATCGGCCGCCACGAGCTCTTCGACTCGCCGTTCGGCGACCGCGCGCTCTGCTACGCCGACTTTACCGCCAGCGGCAAGTCGCTCAAGTCCGTGGAAGACTACATCCAACGCGAAGTCATGCCGCTGTACGGCAATACGCACACGACCACGTCGATCACCGGGCTGCAGACCACCTGTTTCCGCCACGAGGCGCGCCAGATCCTCGCGCAAGCGGTGAACGCCAAGATCACGGGCCGCGGCGCCGAGGACTCCGTGCTCTTCACGGGCCAAGGCTCGACCAGCGCGGTCACCAAGCTCGTGGTGGCGCTAGGGCTCAACCTTCCGCTCCCCGCCACCTCGAGTGCGTCGCAGCGCCCCGTCGTGTTTGTTGGGCCGTTTGAACATCACTCCAACTTGCTGCCGTGGCGCGAGAGCGTGGCACAGGTCGTGGTGATTCCGGAGAACGACAATGGCCAGGTGGACGTCGACGTGCTCGCGCAGAAGCTCAAGCAGTACGCGAGCCGCCCGCTCAAGATCGGCGCGTTCTCGGCCGCGTCGAATCTCACAGGCGTGATGACGGACGTGGATCTCGTCACGGCCACGCTGCACATGCACGGCGCGCTGGCGTTCTGGGACTTTGCGACGTGTGCGCCGTACGTGGCGATCGATATGAACCCCGTGGTCGCGGACGAGTCGCTGCGGCCGTTTGTGTACAAGGACGCGGTGTATTTCTCTGGCCACAAGTTTGTCGGTGGTCCCGGTTCTCCTGGTGTGCTGGTCGTGAAGAAGCGGTTGTTGGGCAACGCCGTGCCCACGACGCCTGGCGGTGGCACGGTGTTCTTCGTCACGGAACGTGACCATCGCTACCTGTCCAACCGAGAGGAGCGTGAAGAAGGAGGCACTCCTGATATTCTAGGCAGCATCCGCCTGGGGTTGGCGTTCGAGATCAAGCAGCGAATCGGCACTCAGCACATCATGGCTCTTGAGCGCCAGCACGTCGCACGCGTGCGGTCTTCGTTTGCGACCAACACCAAGCTTGTGCTGCTGGGTCGCCACGACAACCAAAATGTCGAGCAGCTGCCGGTGTTTTCGTTTCTTATTCGTTGCGGGAGCCGCTTCCTGCACTACAACTTTGTGTGTGCACTGCTGAACGATCTGTTTGGCATTCAGACGCGTGGAGGCTGCCAGTGCGCGGGTCCGTACGCGACTCGATTGCTGGGAATGGCGAAGGACGACGTGTTAGCGCTGGAAAGCTCGCTCATTGAGAAGAAAGAGATGCTTCGTCCAGGATTCTCCCGCGTGAGCATCCCGTACTTCATGGAAGACGATGAGGTGGACTACATTCTCGATGCGATCCATTTCATTGCTGAAGAAGGCTGGAAGTTTTTGCCGCAGTACAAGTTCAACCACAAGAGCGGTGCATGGAAGCATACCTCTCGCTTCACACGCTTCCCGAACCGCAAGTGGCTCTCGCATTTCTCCATGAAGTTGGATGAGTCGACTCAAGCGCCTGCTACGCCCGCCACTCGCCATGTCGATGACATCCTACAGCACCGAGCCGCCAATTTTGAAGTGGCGCACCAGCTTGCAGCTGAAAGTGCTGGCAAAGCGAGCGGATCCGTCGCTGCGTCGGCGACGCAAATGCTGGAGGAAGCCTACGAAACACTGCGATGGTTCATTTACCCTGCTGAAGCCGCTGAAGCCTTAAAGAAAGGAGTAGCTCCAGAGCTTACAGCGATTATTGCCGGTCCGTATCAGCCCCATCGCTACTTGGAAGGTTCGCTGAAGCACCAATGGGAAGTTGTCGAGAATAACGAATCGGTTGCAGCATTGTCTTCAACCAGTGCAGCAACGGTGTGCGAAACGGGCGAGTGCTGTCCGTTGCCGGTCGCGTCATCGACAACGAGCTCAAGCCGTGTAGTTGGTGGTAAGTATCCGCTTCGCTCTGCCGCAGTCGTGGCCACGTGCGACATCAATGGCACGCCAGGTGTGGCGACTAGCGCATCGGATCCGATCGCGAACCTGTCGCGCACGCAAGAAATCACTGCCCAAATGAATGAGAAGACCGCTGCAGTGAAGCTTTTCCCGACTCCAGGCAAGAAGTTGATGCGCTGGACTGGTCAGGCGTTGATGCAGTGGGACATGATTCAAGAAGGCGATCGTCTCTTGCTTGGTGTCTCTGGCGGCAAGGACTCGCTGAGCTTGCTGCACATTCTGCTCAATGTACAGAAGCGTGCGCCGGTTAAGTTTTACCTCGCCTGTGCGACGGTTGATCCGCAGACGGCGTCGTTCGATCCGAGTCCGATGAAGGAGTATATGAAGTCGTTGGGCGTGGAGTATCATTATCTATCGGAAAACATCATCGAACGAGCGGCTTGCGAGATGCAAGGCGACTCGATCTGCAGTTACTGCTCCCGTATGAAGCGTGGACTGCTGTACTCGTGCTGTCGAAAGAACGGGTTCAACAAGCTTGTGCTGGCGCAGCACTTGGATGATCTTGCCGAAAGTTTCTTCATGTCGGCAATCCATAACGGTCAGCTGCGCACCATGAAGGCCAAGTACTGGAACGATGACAAAGATGTGGAAATCCTACGCCCCCTTGCATACGTGCGTGAGCACGAACTCAAGAAGTTTGCGTACGATTCGCGATTGCCTGTCATCAACGAAAACTGCCCCGCGTGCTTCGAGGAGCCGAAGGAACGCCACCGTGTGAAGAAGATGCTTGCGCAGGAAGAGAGTTTGAACCCGGAGATGTACAACAGCATTCGACGCGCCATCCTGCCGCTCATGGACAACTCGGTGTACGAACCCCTCAACTCGATTCGTCTCCGCATCGAGAAGAGCAAGCAGTCGCGACCCAAGGCAGCATCAACCAAGACGAGTAAGCCAAAGGAAAAACCGGTAGAAATCGTTGAAGCGCGAGAAGCAGCGGAGCAATAGCGCCATGACGAACGCAATACGCATTCACATATCGGAGCGTGTCAAACAAAAAACAAAAAGGTATTCGAATTAATTTAGTGGCTGGATTAGTGGTTGATGAGGAACGCCTGCACAAAGCCGATGACCAGGCCCAGCACGCCGCCCATGAGCACGAGCTTCCACTCGTCCTCCTCGAAGATCGGGTGGAGCAGCTCCTCAAACTGCGAACTTGTGAGTGTCTTCATCTTCTCCCGCAGCGTCGTCTCCAAGTCCATGGCCTGCGACGCGTACTCTTCAATCTGGCGCAGCGAGTCGGGGAACGCGTTCACGATGAGGTCGGTCACGTCCTGCTTCATGCTGCGAAACGTGGCCTCGCCCAGTCCAAGACTCGCGATCTGCTCGGTCGCGGCCGTGGCCTCGTGGACGGCGTGCTCCACGTTGTCGTACACGAGCTCGAACAGCCGGTCGGAGAACGGGCCTTTGAGGATCGCGTCGATGATGTTGCGCGACGTGAGGATCTCGGACGCCACCAGCCGTCCGTACACTTCGGCGACCTGGCTCTGGCGCCGTAAGAAGAGGCCGTGGAGCGTGAAGCAGCCCACGCGCTTTGGCTCCACGGGCTCAAAGATCATCTTGAGTGCGAGCCAGTTGGTGATCGTGCCCACGACCAGCCCGATTACGGGGAACACGACGATGCGGTTCGAGTAGAAGAACCAGAGCCCGAGCTGCAGCAGCCCAAACACGAAGCCCATCCACGCGCCCGAGTTGCGGATGAACGCGAGCTCCTGGTACCCGCAGGTGACAAACATGTTGACCAGCAGCTGCTTGTCCTTGCAAAAGTTGCTCACGACCATGTCTTCCAGGTCGAACACGTCTTCGATGTTGGTCTTGAGGTCGAGCATGAGCGCCTCGATGTGCCCTGGCGCTTCTTCCTTGACTTTCTCCACGATCTCTTCTCTTACGTCCTCGGACAGCACAGTCCACAAGTCCGGATTGTACTTCATCGCCATCTTGTCGACGATCTCGCGGATCGTGCCAAACAAAACCGGTTCGAGCTCGTCCACGACGCGAGCCGTTTCGAGCTTGTCAAACACCTCGCTCACGCGCATGAGCCGCGTGGTCATGATGCGCACGGCCTGGCGCGCCATCTTCTCCGCCTTGTGCGGGACGATGCCCTGCCAGCCAAAGCCCGTGTTGGTGCCTGGAATTTGCAGGCAGCCCATGTACTCGAGCGGGTAGAACGTCATGTAAAGCGCGAGCCAGATGTGGATGTACGTGAAGCCCACGCTCACCACGGGAATCGAGCCGTACTTGAGCAGCTGGTGCGAGCTCACGCCGACGTCCGCCAGCGGCGCCTTGAGCACAGTAAAGCATAGCACGGTCGCGAGAACGAACAGCAGAATCAGCGCCAGCACGGGCAGCGACGGAATCTCCACCATGGGCGGAAACTGCACGGGCTTACGTGGCTCCACAGGCTTGGCGTGCTCAACCAGAGCGCCGCGCAGTGGCTTCCGCGGTGATGGTGGCCCTCGTGGTGTAAAGTCCGTGACGATCGTGAGAGTATCCGAGCCGTCGTCCTGGCAAGCGACTTGCACCATGCCTAGCAGCGTGAACCGCAGCGACGTCGCCAGCTCGCGCGGCTGGACGTCCGCCCATAGCCCCGTTGGCAAGTGGACCGCTTCGTAGCCCGAGTACTTGCGCAGCTTGGGCGCTAGCGCCTTAAATCGGCCTTTCTCGAAGCGCCGCAGCCACTGCTCGAACTGCTTGGGCGTCCAGTCCTCTGGGTTCACGAGCAGCGCGTCCTTGCCACCCATCTCGTGCTGCTGTGCAAAGTTGTGGAATGTGTGATGCCAGTGTGATGCCTGTGTGATGCCATCAGCGGCATGGGACCTCGGAAGTCAGGAACGCCAGCAGGTATCTATATCGGTCGGGGGGCACCACCATCGCATGCTTTCCAAATGTGCTTTGGGGCCAAGGTGGCATGCGATGGAGCACCAGGCGGAGAACAACAGTTCGTGAGATCACAAGTGGGATAATGCTGTTCTGCGCGTGAGAACACTTTTATCTACTACTAGTATACGTACAGGACTGGCGAGCCGCGGAGGCTCTGTTGCTCCACGTGTGAAATACTTCAAGTATCAGATTGGATGCTGGATTTCATACCGATGTCTCGTTACCCAACCCCACGTGGTGCAGCACCCTACAGAGTTTACACCACCACGCCGGTCGCTGCTCCTGCGCGGACACTCGGCTCACGTGGGCCCACACCGTTTCGAGGATGATTCGTCGCCCCTGGTATACTAGATCACTCTTTTCTCCTTGAACCCTACGAGAAACGAGTTCACGCCTGGTCTGCTGTAGTTTACGACACACAGTCATCTATCATGAGCGCATCGCACAAAAAGGTGGCATGCGCTGCCACCAAGCACGCTGTGCTTGATATTATTTCTTTCCCGGACCGATCTCTCCAAAATTTTGAGACGACTACGTACGACTGACTGAGGTGGGGTGCTGTACTCGACGGACTCACTCTCGTCCTTTCCAGCGACAATCCCGCTTCTATCGGCCGCCGTCATCGTGCGAGTGGTGCATGCGGCGCAGCAAATTGCCAAAAAACGCCGACTTCTTTTCGGCCGCAGGCGGCACGTACTTCTTGATCGGGCGGTGGCTTTGCACGCTGGGCGTCGGCGCCGCGCGCGCCGTGGCGGCCGCATTGGCAGCGTTGGCGTTCATCATGCGCATGTGCACGTTCGACGCCGCCGGCAGCGAGCCGCAGTACGCGACGAGATGGCGTCTCCGCGAGGCCTCGCGCAGTGCCTTCTCCTTGCGGAGCCGCTCGCGGATCTCAGCCGCCATGACCTGCTCTTGCAGCCCCGTGTCGCTCTCTAGCAGCTGCGAGACGTCGGCTTGCGGGTCGTGATCGCCATCGCGGAGCTGCTCATGTTGCTGCGCGACGAGCTCGCGGATCGATTGGCCGCTGGCGATCGACTTGGCGATCAACGCGCGCAGCACGTCGAGCCGCGCCATGTGGTCGCGGTATTCCAGCTCCTTGAGCTTCGCGGGGTAACGCGAAGCCATGACCTCGTGGAGCGCCACGTTCACGGCCGTCGTGGCCGCCGAGAGGCTCGTGCGTAGCACGGGCTGGCGACACGTCGGGCAGGAGCCGCAGCTCTTGAGCCACATGTCCAGACAGCGCTTGCAGAACGAGTGGCCGCACAGCAGACTCACTGGCTTGATCATCAGTTCATCTACATCGCATCAATTTACACACACACACACACATCGAATCAATGAGACCTCCCCTGTCGCTCCATCGACCTCGATGCGTGCAGCTGAAACGCACCGCAGCAGATTGCGCAGCCCAGCGCCTCGGGTATCGGCTCGTCCAGCGTCTCGAGGCACGCTTGCTGCTCCACCGTCGCCACTTCCAGCAGTTCGAGGCGACAGGGGTCGGTCGTCGCCAACACCAGTGGCGCTTGGAGCCTCTGATTGGCTGACACGGCGCCGCCAAGCGCCACCGAGGCGTCGTCAGCTGGTGCGTGGACGCGGAGCGCGTCGTTGACCTGTGCGATGTCGGCGGCGCCCTCGATGGCGGCGACTAACGCGTGCTTGGCGGCCAACGGAACACGCGCGTCGCTCAGAAATGCCAACACTTGCGCGGCCACCGCGTCGCTGTCCCGCATCGCCTCGCAGGCAGCGGCACCGCAATCGAACGACGCGCGCGCGCGCTGCAACATGTGCAGCATGCCGACTGCGTAGGCGGCCAGCGGGTCTGTGGGCAGTGCCGCGAAGTGGGCGCCAGCGGGCATGACTGGCGACGCGTCTTGCACTTGTTCGAGGACAGCCATGGTGGAGACTGCAAATCCTTCCTTTCCTTCGACTCGTTGGAAGCGATTTTAGACTGGTCTAACTGGCTGCAAAAGCGAACGCCTAAAAAAGAGAGCCTTGCCAAGTCCCAGCGCGTGGTTCAGTTCGGTTGGTCTAACCTTGGCGCAACATGCATGCGACAAAAAAGAACCCGGCTCAGGAGTGCGGATTGGTCGGCATGCACCCATCGGACGACATGTTTTCTTAGTGAAATCAAGTTGTTTGAAGAAAAGGGATAGGGTTACCAAACTCTTTGATACTCGAAAAAAAGAAAAAGAGAGGAACCATCACTCTTCAGGATACTTCAGAACACCGGTATGACTGACTGGATAATAACATCTCCTCAGTTCGTAACACAGTCGGTTAGGTGCTCTGAATGTTTCATGAATGTCGTGGAAATATACCATCACTCACATTTGAAAAGACACACACTCACCGAAAACCTGGGAATCAGAAATAGGATAGCTCCGAACCAAATCTGGACAAGAAGAGCCAAATGCCAGAGATGGACAAGCTGAAGCGCCGCGGAGACGCCATACCCGGACTAGCATCCGCACAACCACCAACTTATCTACAAGCCAGCGACGATGGATGTGGTGGTGTTCACGGGTGAACTGACCAAATGGACGCGCAAAGAGGCGGCCGCTGTGGCCGAGGCCAAGGGCTTCACAGTCGGGTCGAGCGTCACCAAGGCCACCACGATCCTCGTCTACGGCAACAAAGCCGGCAAGAAAGTCGACGATGCGAAGAAAAAGGGCATCAAGCTGTTTTCTGAGCAAGAGTGGGAGCAAAAGCTCGGCGGTGGCAGCGACGACGGAGACCAGGAGATGGTCGACGCCGAGAAGGACGAAGCGATAGAGGACGAGGGAGAAGATGGGCAGGAGGAGGAGCCAGCATCGGATACGAATAACGATGTGGTGGTCTTTACCGGTGCGCTGACGCGCTTGAACCGGAAGGAGGCTGCGGTCGAGGCCGAGGCGAAAGGCTACACCGTCGGCTCCAGTGTGACCAAGGCGACGACCATTCTTGTTTGCGGCGACAAGACGGGCAAGAAAGTCGAGGACGCCAAGAAGAAGGGCATCACCATTTACACGGAGGAGGAGTGGGCTGCTCATTTGGGCGTCGATGGCACTATTGCTAGTGGTGGTGCCAAGAAGGTGAAGGCCACAGCCAAGGCGGCCGTCAAGGTCGTGACAGTGGCGAAGAAGCCAGTGGCCAAGCGCAAGGCCGAGCCAACGGAAGACAACGACGTTCAGCAGGTTGTGGTGTTTACTGGAACGCTGGCTTGTCTTTCACGCAAAGATGCGACCAAGCAGGCCGAGGTCAAGGGCTTCCGCGTGGAGCAGCGCGTCACCAAGGCCACCAACATTTTAATCTGCGGCGCAGGCGCCGGCCAAAAGATGGACGCCGCTAAGAAGCAAGGCGTCACGATCTTCACGGAGGACGAGTGGCAGCAAAAGCTCGACACCATGGCCGACGCCGATGATGGCAAAACCTCCCCACGTCCAGCGAAGAAGCAGGCCGTCCAAGTCAGTGACAGCACTGTGGAGCTGGTCTTTGACCCAGCGACCGCTGGGATCAACGGGCTTTTGCCCAAGACATGTATCGTGGACGGCGTGTTCTTCGAGATCAAGAGCGCGTCGTCCAGCGCCGTGTACCTCGTCAAGCGCGTCGGCGAGTCGTACACGTGCAGCTGTCCAGCCTGGCGGAACCAGCGCCACGCACCGTCGTCGCGAACCTGCAAGCACCTCAAGCAGGTGTTGGGCGACGAGTACGAGGCGCTGCGGGTCTCCTCGTCCGGATCAACCTCGGTCACAGCGCAGAAGAAGGCGGCGGCCATCAAGGCCACAGCGCCTGACGTGCTGCTCGCCGAAAAGTGGGACCGAGAGAAGCACGACCCGACCGGCTGGTGGATCAGCGAGAAGCTCGACGGCGTACGCGCCTACTGGAACGCCGAGAAGCGCGTGTTCCTCTCACGATTGGGCAACGTGTTCCCCGCGCCCGACTGGTTCACCGAGAAGCTGCCCAGCGACACCGATCTGGACGGCGAGCTGTTTGGCGGCCGTGCGCTGTTCCAGTTCACGGTGGGCATCGCCAAGACCGAGCACTCCACGCACTGGGACCAGCTCGTGTACAAAGTGTTCGATACGCCGACGGTCCAGAAGCCGTTCGAAGACCGTGTGGCCCACGCCAAGAAAGTCGTCGCGGACGCTGGATCGGCGTACGTCGAGTGGGTCGAGCACACCAAGTGCACTTCGCTGGCTCATCTGGACGAGGTCTTTGACCAAATCGAGAAGCTCGGCGGCGAAGGGCTCATGGTGCGCGAGCCTGGCAGCAAGTACGTGGGCGGCCGGTCGTGGTCGCTGCTCAAAGTGAAAAAGTTCCACGACGGCGAGGCCGAGGTGGTCGCCCACGAGGACGGCAAGGGAAAGTACACGGGCATGTGCGGCGCGCTGCGCTGCCAGATGGCGAGCGGTAAGATGTTTAAAGTTGCGAGTGGGCTATCCGACAAGCAGCGCGAGGACCCGCCGGCGATTGGCTCAATCATCGTGTACAAGTGCCAGGAGCTGACGAACGGCGGCATCCCGCGGTTCCCCGTGTTTCTTGGGGTCGCCGCCGACAAAGACCATCCAACCGACCCAGTGATCGCGAACGACATTGCTCGCGACGAGTAATAGACACTGCAAGAAAAGAGAGAAAAGAAATATCGCTACCCGCTTTCGTCGACAAGAAACCCAGAACAACAACTAGCAGAACCGTATAGTTGGTGTATTACACTAGTTCTAAATGGCCAGCAAATGAAAGCATTACGTGTTCTACGTGTTCCGCTTTGGTTTCCGTAAAGCACGGCAGATGTTGGACATGATATCACAGTGAACAAAATGCAATGTGTTTGTGCTGGTGGCAGACAGTTTGCCAGCTGCACGATCAGCGAAAAAAATACTACCTCTGAACGATGGCGCCCGATGAAGACCCTCACAGAGTTGCTACATGGCTACATTAGGCTAGTATTTGGAAAGCTGATTCCGTTTAGAAAAATGGCTACATTCTATATTGAACGATATTTGTCGTTCTCCCAATTCAATCCACACCCCAAAACCAAGAGCTCCCCTTCTCAGTTCCACCGCATCATCAGCTGGAACGGATCCAGCAAGGTGCTGCTGTAAAAGAACCCAACATCGTGACCACTAGATCGAAGGTAGGGCAGACGATGCCATCTAGTTCGTCACTGGCGGAGATTGATGTGGGTGCATCCATGCGTGGCGCTTCGCGATGTGGGTTTGAAGTCGCTCGGAATCGCACAGCTGGCATCAGCATCGACTTCGTCCATCGAGACGTTAAATCGGAATTCCTTCAATCGCCGAGCACAGACGATACATAGATACTACTGTATCTAGATAGCAAAATACCGTTCGCCGCGTTCTATCGATCACGAGCGCCACCAGATATCGGCGACAAAAGATGGCTTAATTAGTGAGGAGTTGCAGTACAGTACATTTGCTGCGATCGGTGACTCGACCAACGAAGCGCTGAGGCTTCTTTTCCTCGTCTGACAAACGTTTCAACAACGCCCTTTCTATATCCTCAGAATCAGCACTGAGTTGGCTGCAAACAACCACGACGAAATGCACTATTTTATCAAAACAAGGTATACTTCAATGCGCAATTCGCATTAAGTGTGAAGAGTTCCTGGCTGCTTGGTCCCAGAGCGGAACTGGCAAACCAAAGTTTGTGTCTGGGCAGCCCCACCGCAGCGACCGGGGCCACTCTTGCACCCAACTGGAAGCGGAACCGGCCGCTCTTCTATCCCACAGCAAATCACCACCGCGAGCCAACCCAAAAGAAGAGGCCGATTGCGGCAATCGGACCCCCCAATCCGGCGCCAACTAGATTGTAGTGTGGGTCGCGCTTGGTCGCTTCTGTCGGACTCTTGTATGGTGCCACATAAGCGGTTGGTGAGACGACAAACGTCGAGTCATTTGTGCAGAGCCGTCGGGTATTTTTCATTAGGAAAGGATTAGTTCGGAAATTCGAAGCTTCTTCAAACTTCAAAATGCTTCGCAAAGTTAGTATTGTGCAATTCTGTAACTGTTCAGCTTGGTTACTTCTTTCGAGATTTCTTCGCTTTTGCTGACCTAGTTGGTTATTGATCCATGGTTGGTCGTGTTTAGAACCCTCTAGGTCGGAGCTTGGTACCACAGGTCGGACAGGTCGTCCCTCCCTGCCTCTCTTCCCTGCAAGGTCGGTACAGTCTTAACATCGAAGGGGGTCAGGCAAGCCGAGCAGGAGGTGCGAGCAAGCAGCGTGTATCGGCTCATTTCCAACGCTCAGGCATGAATAGCGAGCACACTGTCTATGGACGCGACAGCGGCTAGCGTACGCCCGCCGGGTCTCCGTGCAACATGCCATTGAGAAGCAGCGAGCGAGCGCTCCGTGGCCATCGCAATGTCTGACGGTGGCGGGCGACAGCTGCTTCATCATTCAAAGCGCGGCCAGCGCTGCCGACAGAGCGGATTGCGCTCCACTTCCCACCAACGGCAGTAATAATGTGGTGGATAAACCCTACCGATACGGTATGATACCGTACAAGAACTGCTACTCAACTCGAGTGAGGATGGTACAGTCTGTGCGTGTGACGCGCATCGCGAGGGACTCGTGTACAATACAGTGGATGGGCTAAATCAACTGTACGAGCAGGAAAAAAAAGATAAAACCATCGGTCTACCGTTCGAGTTGAGAGACAAACCCCCACAATGTGCAGCTCGGTTGTCTTTGGACCAGTCGAGCAGCTGTCAACGCAAAACAAGCAAGAAGCCTTGGCGGTCTGTGCTTCTTCCTGTAAAGTACCACACAGCCACCCAAGCGGCTAAAACTGCGCTGGTCTGAATTTCCATGACGAAATAGTGTGTGTTTGCTCACAAGCAGCTATTGGAAAATTAAAACGCAGCCTGCCCCATGATGCAAGCGCTGGTTTGTGTTTCGACCCAACGAATTGTGCCCGGTCAGCGCGAGCACGAATCCTGATCCGTGTTCCACCAACACACGAACACTATATCACAAAACCCCGGACAGGTGCGTTCTCCAGCGATGCGCACTGAGAATCTCACACAGACTGTCGCATGATACGGATGCGCAAAACGGACAGGGCCTGTGACCGCAAGGAAACATCAGGTGAGCCTGGCAAATTGGCAAAAAAGTTCATGTTTCGCAATTTTGAAGCAATTCTTGGAGAGATGGGGCTCACCTAGCTGGTTTTGTTTCTGTAGATGGTTAAACACCACCACGACTAACGCCCAGTTCATGGTATAGTGAAGCAACACAGTATGTACTTGTACTATGCAGTACTGCTGTAGTTTTCATCGGAGGTGAAACGATTCGGAGCAATTGATAATAAGTATGCTTGAATGTTGAGATGATTGTTTACTATGTCTTTCAGCGCAATTCATCGCCCCATCCCAAGGCAACTCAGCATA